>APFE030556814.1:12096-25821 GCA_000404065.3 Pinus taeda | reverse complement strand
ATCAAAGATGACTGTGGCAGAAAAACAAAGAGAAATAAAGGCCTTGGAGGCCAAAGTGAAAACTCTAGAAAAAGATTTAATGCTAGGTAAAACCCTAGCAGAAATAAAGAAGATTATTTGGGCCAAAATTGGCCAATCTATACAGGACCAATGAAGGTCCATTCAAGCCATTTTTGAACAAGTGGAGCTAATAGAGATAGCTCATGTAGAGATTCAGAAAGCCAGGACATCCCTGGGAATAATGCCTGAGCAGGCCACCAAGATGATTCATTTTCTCAATAACCGCACTAGGGCCGAATTGGCTGCTCTACAAATAGCCAGCAGAACAGATACAATCCTCACAGCTAAGAAGGTACTGACATTAAGGAATTTTACTCAGACACTGGAAAGGAAATGTCAGGAGATGAAGGTTGAAATAGATGAATTCAAAGCTAAAATGGTTGTTTTACAGGACAAAGGACTGCCAAGCCTAGTGATTGGCACAGGACAGTTGCTGTCATATAATCAGTATATGACAAGGATCAACAACTATGTTGAAAACCAGATCACAACATCTAGGAGCTCCACAGAAGAAACAGGGCCTCCCTCTGGGCAAACCCTCTATGACAAACCCTCTATGACAAACTGGAGAATCTATTCTTTATTGAGCATGAAATAAATCATCTGTTTGAAGTCCCTCCTAACTTTTATAGACATACAGAGGCAGATGAGACAATGGTTAAAATGAGGAGACATCACCTACCCCCAGTTGATTGGCGGCAAGCAATGTTGGAGATTTTTCCTAGATAATTCCACTTTGTTTTTAGCCTTTTTTTGGAGACAGGTCAGGAGACAGGTCAGCAGGCAGGTCAACATACAGGTACAGCAAGCAACATACAGATGACTCAGCAATCCACCCAAATAGCAGGCCAAAATTAACGCAGTATTAAAAGCACTGCTACAGCCTACTTTCCACAGCCAAAAGTCAAATCTGTCTGACAAAGGAATGTCGGCTACCTCAGCATTTAAAGTTATATTTATATTGTCATTTACTTTTTGTAAGAGAGTTGGTGGTGCAATTTATTGCACCATAACTCTCCACTAAGATATTTTATACCCTATTTTTGTATATATATCCCCTCAGATAACGCATTGAGGGTCGGTTGTAATACAATTCTTCCTGAAGAGCTCTGATGTATACTGAATATTTTTTTGATAATAAAAATTACTGATGGAGATTGCTGGTTCCAACGCTGTCTGAACATGGATATGTAAAAGCTCTGTTTTGTTGCAGAATTCCTATGTCATTTGCTGAATCAATAAGTTTCTCTTAACTGTGTATGTGTTTCCTGTTTATTCCATAACTCCTGTGTTTTCATAATCTTAGTAAGTAAAGAAAAAGAATAGCTTAGGATTTGTTTCAAACACCCTATGCTCAATCTCTACTTCTAAATATGTTTTCTGCTGGATTAGCCATAGATATGAATTCTTAATTGCTCATGTCTAAACTTATCCTAACATGGTAAATACTGTTTAAGAATTCTTAACTGCTCTTAAGAATTACTTTCATGTTTCTTCATTGGCATAGTGAAAGATTCTTAACTGCCTTTCACTCACTAAATCCCCATTTTCACCAACAAATCTGATATATTGTTTCACACATGCCTAACTTTCTCTGCAGCAACACTTTGTCTTCACACATCCACTTTCAAAAGCACAAATATCTCAACTCCATTGCCCAATGGAACAAACTGTCATCTAAATCTATACTTCAGTTCTAAAAGAATTCACCAACCCACCAAATTCAAACAATCAGTCCATCATAACTAGTCTAAAACACTCATCAAACAAAGCTAAACTATAAAGAGAGAGCCCTCTCTGGTTACAGGTAGGCTAGGACTTGTAACTACAAGATTGGTTAGTGGTTACCTCGTTCGTATTCCCTTTAGGAAGCAAGGAACAACCTGAGTGATAACAGGACTCTCTAGTAACCCTTATGGGTACCCCTTCGAGTAGTAGCGCATTACACATAACCATGCATGGACTACACTTCCACGTACCCTTGGGTATATCGGAAGCCCCTTAAGACAACCTGAAACCTAACCTTAGATAAGTCATCGACCATCTTGCTGCTATAGTATACTAAGAACAACACTTAAGGAGATTACTCGCACGTACAATAGGGTAGTCGGGTAGTACAACTAAGGGTACGATTACTCCTCCTTAGTTAGTGCCCTGAAGGATTGGATCAAGTACTATTGTTGGACCTCAACGTATATTGCGATTTGTAGCACTTAACACTCCTTGTGACGATAATTCCCTTTGTTATTTGAAGATTTCCCTCTACCTTATGATGAGCCTCATAAATGGGTAATTATATGGGCTCATTTTACCTCCTAACCTAGTCAAATCAACCATTCTCTTAGCTTATTGTATGATTTTTTGATTATATTTATGCTTATAGAGTGGGTTGAGTTAGCTATGATGCCATGTGGTCTAACATGTGTTTAATGCAGATTATTGATGATTTTTGAAGTCAATGTCAAGGATCCAATGGACAAATGGCATCAATAACTCGAAGTGGACAAAGGAGAGGACTTATAGGATGGAATTCCCCTCATTTATTACTCCTCACTTGGAATTCCCCTTCATTCAGCTTGGAGTACAAGCAGCCAAGTCATGCACTAGAAGGCAACCGAGAAAGTGGAGGATCACTGATAATTATCTCGAGTTTTGGTAGCCAAGCCTCCTTGATTTTAAGAAAGCTGTTGGTATCTTCATTTGTATAAGTAGAGAGGCCTAGGACCTCACCAGGGGCGGATTTTTGTTGTACTTTTGCTTATGTAAACTCTGCTCAACTTCGAGCTTATTATTTTGACAGTTCCATGTAATCTTGTTATTGTTTTGGAAATACAGATGGAATCCTTTTTGAGCTAGCACTGAGTTAACTCAGAGGGTTGAAACTCTTGGGTTGGGGGCCAATCCAAGCAGCCAAGCTCCTCTTTACTTGTATTTGTATGTTTTATTTCAGATTGTAGATTAGGTTGCTATTAGATGTATTTCTTTTATGGTAAAGAATATGTTGCCTTTGATTATTCAATAGTTTGCTTCCATTTCTGCTTTCTATAGCAGGTTAAGAAGAGACAAAGATAAGATTCAAAAGGCTAGCAAGAGTGCCTTGGTCTCTCTTCCTCCCTTTGGGACCATGATTTGAGGCAAAGACCCTCTTGCTGCCCCAAAAACATAAATTTTCCTCATTTATAGGACTTCTAGTGTTTATAGATTTTTAGCTGGTTAATAGTCTAGTTTGCTTTGCTTCAGAACTTCTTCATCGTGCTCACTTATTTATTTACCATAGTCTTCTTCCATGCTTTCCTTTCTTGCAGCAATTATCATTATTTCCTTTCATATATCACAATTTAGATTAGCTTGATGAAAAACTCTGTTTTTCTAGTTGCATTTATTTCATTTCTTGCTTAATCTCATTGGTTGACTATCAATTGTTTATGCAATAGATGTCTTATAGTAGTAGGCTAGTCTATCAGCCATCCCATCCTCCATCTAATCCATGCCCTACAGGTTGCCCAAGTCTCCCCTCAATTCTACCTTAGTTTTTTGCATTTTCCATTGAATTTCTTCCTCTCTCCTCGAGCAAATCCAATCATCTTTCTCTCTCCTAATGATTATTGGTAGACCTTAGGTGCCCTAACACTTCATTCCAACCTTCATACACCTTTTCCACCCACTCTCACACCCTCAAAACAGCCAAAACTACTCTCGGCCTCCTCCTGTAGGCCTCCTGTAGAACGTTGTTTTTCCTCTTGTAGATTTCTTGTGTCCTCCTGTAGATTTTCCTGTAGGCTTTATTTTGAAGGCCGAGTGTGGAAAAAGCCTCTAGAAGGCCACCTGAGACCTCCTAGGACCCAACGATATAGCCTACATCCTCACAAGTCCCAAAACCGCCCTTCAACACCACCTATTCGCTACCACATTCACAAACAATAAATCACATGCATGTCAAATTCACATAAAAATACGTAAAAATCCAAAAAGATGTTTTTTGCTCATTTATTTCCAGAAATAGCTTAGTTAGGTGTTGTTTACTTCCTTGAGTAGGTAATGGAATTCTTTTCATGGTTTTCATAGTGCTTTCTACAAAAGTAGGATTAGTTGGTTAATTAGGGTTTACTTGGTTTGCTTTATATTTCAGTCTTTCTCATTTCTGCAGTGAGAGTAGTATCTATAGAGTAGTCTTTGTCTCCTTTCATCACATATAGAGCTTCTTCTAGAATCCATAGAAGTTTCCTTGAGATCCTAGTGATCTTGCGCCGACTGACCAAGTGACAACTTGCAGTAAGAACTACTACGTGTGCATACAACACCGTCGCTTCCAAGCTTGTTACGAACTACCGGGTTGATAAGAGTAAAGAAGGCAGCCCAGGAGTTGCAGCATTATTGTTGCAATACTGGTGCTCACCATCTTTTTTGCGCCGTTGCTGGGGAAGTGATAGAGTATTCTGTGATTACTGCTTTCTTCTATTTTCTATTGCAACATTCTTCTAATAGTTTATTTCAGCAAAAGTAGACTAGTCCTTTCTTTTCCTTCAAGTTCTGCATTTCTTTGCTTTCCTTTTCAATTCTGCAAATTTCATTTCAGCAAGAGTAAAATAGTCATTCTTTTCTTTCAAGTTCTACATTTCCTTGCTTTCCTCTTCAATTCTGCAAATTTCCATTCATCAAGTTTATTTCAGCTAGTCGCAATTTGTTTTGTTCAATCAATTTCAGTTTTGCAGGTACTATCAGTGTGGGAAAAAGAAACAAAAACCAACCAAAAATATTTCCTTTCATGCCTCGTAGGAATAGAGATAACTTAGGAAAATTTTTTCCCAACACCCCCACTGCTTCACAAAACCAACCTTCTCTCTTCTTCGGTGGTTGTGATCAAGAAGAACCCTTAGGTGAACAGCCAGACATATTTGAAGAACCTATAGGGGAAGAAGAAGAAGAAAACATTCCTTTGGAACTAATGGTTGAACACATAAATTCTAGGTGGAATGGAGAGAGAATAGAGGGTACCTTTCCTATTCGAGAGACCAATGGGGACACCAAAATGAAGAATATAAACCCTTCCGCCCTACCTCATTTCCATGGTCTGACTACAGAAGATCCTGACACCTTTTTGTTTGAGTTTGCTGTTATCTGTCGTACCTATGACTATGCAGAAGATGAGAAAAAGTTGAAATTGTTCCGTTCTACTCTCAAGGATGCAGCACTACGCTGGTTCATGGGATTACCTGGCAATAGCATAACAACTTGGGCTCAGATGCAGCAAACCTTTAACAACAAGTATCAAGACTATTGTAGGTCAAAAGATACTAAAGAAGAAATTTTTCGAATGACCATAGGAAGTGATGAGTCCCTAGAGGACTATGAAGAGAGGTTCTAGCTCAGTTACAAAAGGGCTAGGTGTACGCTTTACCTTGAGTCTCTGAAGCTTCTCTTGCTCAGGGGAATTTGGGAAGATCTTTTAGACACCCTCCATCTACTGGTCAGGGGAGACATCTACCAACTATCCTATGAGGACATAAAGATTGTTTTTCGGAACCATTCTAAGGCAGCTAGAAAGAAAGGTAGGGGGAGTCAACCCATAACTATTACCTCTTGCTCTAGCTCCTCCATTAAAGGAGAAATTGGAAACATGCTGGAAGACTTCAAGAGTGAGATGTTGCAGACTCTTGCCATCCAAATGGATACCTTGCATATCAAAAGGAAACAAGAGGAATTAGAGATGGCTTTGGCCATTTTTTTCCCTAGATGCACCAAGAGGCATCCTAGGAATGAATGCCCATTGAACTCTATAGAGGTTTGTTTAGTCTATGAAGAAAATCATTCTACAGACAAGTGCCTTTCCTTACCTAGACTTAAAGATGTATATCAAGGGGCTGAGGGAGTCACTGAATAGCTCTATTACACACACCAAAGGAGGCTACATGGACCTAGACCATATCAGCAGGGGATTCAAGGGACATCTCAGGCATACTACAACCCAAAAAAAGTCACTTCCATACCTTCTTGGGCCCCCCTGCTCATCCTTCCTAGTCCACACCTCCTCCTTGGTCCTTCACATCTCCATATCAGGCCCAACTAGCCACCCATTCCTTTCAATCCTATGCTCAGCCGTAGCCTTAGTGGAAAGTATCTCATCAGGGGTGGAGGCCCCAATACAACTCCCCTCCCACTCTTTTGCCTCCACCACCTGCCCAACCACAATTGTTACCTCCTACTCCACCAAAGAAACGCCAAATTCCTTCCTAGCCAAATCCGAACCCGATAAACAGACAGGATCATCAAGTGTATAATGGGGAACCATCATGCCCGATTTATGCTGTGGAGATTCAAGAAATTAACTTACGATCTGGGAAAGTTCTCCTAGATAGCAAGCCTCCACCCAGGGAGGTTGAGGAAGATAAAGAGGAAAGTGAACCTAAATCAAATCCACCCTTTCCTGAGAGACTATCTGTAACAGTCCAACCTACCCCAGAAGAAACTGAACTCCTGGGAGAATTGAAACATTTATGTGTGAAGATACCACTTCTCCAAGCCGTAAACGATGTGCCTATCTACAGTAGGTTGATCAAAGAGAAGTGCTTTAGGCATCTAGGAAGGTGCAAGAGGGATGCCCCAACCATCAATGTCATAGGGAAACTATTCGACCTGATGTTGGGGCAGGTAATCTGTCCAAAATATCTAGACCCTAGAAGCCTAGTAGTCAATGTCCACACCAATGACACCATCATCCCACACACCTTGATTGATCTAGGAGTTGCCATTAATGTGATGACAAAGGACAAAATGCTCAAACTCAACCTCCAGGGATCCTTGAGAAATACCATGACCATGGTACAATTAGCAGACCGCTCCATTGTGACCCCTGAGGGGATTGTGGAAGATGTGATGGTCTCCATTGATTCTTGGGAGTACCCTACTGATTTCTTAGTTCTCCAGCCAAAGGCAAAGCTCACTAGGTATCCTCTCATTCTGGGAAGACCCTGGTTGGCTACCGCCAATGCCTACATCAGTTGTCGAGCTGGGAACATGACCATAAAGAATGGGCATATGTCCAAGTAGTTAATCCTATATCCTCCTGCCCAACCCTTGCTAGAACATGATCTACCTCTCTGGTTAGAGGAGGAAGATGAGGATGAAGTCTATTCTGCACTGCTTTGTGCATTAGAAATCGCCATGGGGGGAAATCTGCAAGATGAGGATGATATGATTGAAAATCTGATTCAGAATCCACCTCCCAGTGTATCACCATTAGAGGACATAGTAAGATAAACCCAAAACAACCCCTCAATGGATCTCTGTGCAGCCGACTCCACTCCTCTCCATGTTAAGAATATAGATTTCAGCCCAGAAAGAACCTTGAAATCAATCCATCCCTATCCACTTCCCAGGAGAAGGAACTATGTAGCTTGCTGACAAAACACCTAGATGCCTTCGCCTGGAGTTATAAGGATATGAAGGGAGTGCACCCTTCAGTATGTACTCATCATATATACATCAAAGAGGATTGCAAGCCAGTCAGGTAGCCTCAAAGGAGGATGAATCCAACACTTAAAGATATTGTTAAGGAAGAATTGCAGAAATTGCTTGATGCAGGATTCATCTATCCCATCTCTGACAGTGAATGGGTCTCTCCTTTGGTGCTGGTGCCAAAGAAAAATAGTAAGTGGAGAATCTGTTTCGACTATCAAGAATTGAACAAAGCCACTAAAATCGACCATTTCCCTTTACCTTTCATAGATCAAGTGTTAGATGGTCTGGCAGGGAAAAAGTGTTTCTCTTTTCTAGATGGGTTTAGCGGGTACAATCAGATTCAAATCAGCCCAAAATACCAAGATAAGACCACTTCCACTTGTCCTTGGTGTACCTTTGCATACCGGGTCCTTCATTTTGGTTTGTGTAACACTCCCACCACTTTCCAAAGAGCAGTATTGAGTATATTCTCTGAATTAGTTCATGATGCAGTAGAGATATACATGGATGACTTTACTCCTTATGGCTTTGACTTTCAGGAAGCCTTATCTAATCTAGGAAAAGTTCTAGACAAGTGTATTGAGATGAACCTGTCCTTTAGTCTGGAAAAATGTGAATTTTTGATGACTGAAAGGATCGTGCTAGGTCATGCAATATCACAACAGGGATTGCAGGTGGACCCCAACAAAATTTCCATCATCCAAAGGGTTCCACCTCCTCAAAAAGTGAGAGATGTCAGAAGTTTCCTAGGTTTAGCTGGGTATTACCGAAGATTCATTAAATATTTCAGCAAGTTAGCCTCTCCTTTGTTTGGCCTGTTAGGTAAAGATGTCGAGTTCACATGGTCGGAAAATTGTCAAGAGGCCCTAGATACCTTGAAGATCAAGCTTGTGACTGCCCCAATTCTGAGAGGCCCAAACTGAGCCCTACCTTTCCAAATTCACACAGATGCCTTGAACAAAGCAATAGGAGCAACCTTGGGACAAATTGATGAAAAATTGCCTTATGCCATATACTTTATAAGCAAAAACTTGTCAAACTTCGAGTTAAAATATACAGTGACCGAGAAGGAACACCTAGCTGCCGTGCATTCCTTAAACAAATTCAGACATATATCACAGGCTATCAAACCTTTGTGCACACCGATCATGCTACAATTAGATATTTAATGAAAAAACCGGATGTGAATGCTCGCATTATTAGATGGTTGCTTTCATTGCAACAGTTTGATTTGACCATTATTGATAAGCCTGGTAAAGAAAATGTTGTTGCTGACTTTTTGTCTAGAGTAAATTTTCATGTAGGTGAAGAAGGAATGGTGGATGACCAAATGCCAGATGAACATCTATTTGCTATCTCAGTACTCTCTCCATGGTTTGCTGATATAGCAAACTACTTGGTTTCAACATAGTTTTCACAACACCTGTCCTCAAACGAGAAGAGCAAGATAGTAAGGAAAAGCACCCCTTTCACCTGGATTGGGGGAAATCTCTTCAAACTTGGCCCAGATCAGATCTTGAGAAGATGTTTCAGGGAGGAGGAATTCTTTGACATCCTCCTGACCTGTCATGATGGACCTTGTGGAGGTCATTTTGCAGCAAAAAGAACTGCCTTTAAGATATTGCAAGCAGGCTACTATTGGCTCACTCTTCATCAGGATGTGAGGAGATATACCAGCCAGTGTGATTGGTGTTAGAGGATGGTGAAACCTACTCCAAAGGATGAAATGCCCATGCAACCTCAAGTGACCTTTAAGCCATTTGAGAAGTGGGGCATGGACTTTGTGGGGCCTATCAGCGCTCCTTCAAAGCAGAAGCAATACATCATTTTGTGCACCAATTACCTGACAATGTGGACAGAGAAAAAAGCAATCAAAGTAGCGACAAAGGAAAAAGTAGCTGAATTTTTGAGAGAGAACATATTCTACAAGTTCGGGTATCCGAGATAATTGGTCACAGATGAAGGTAGTCAGTTTACTTCCAATTTGATTGAAGACCTACTCACACATCATAGAATCAAGCACAAGACTTCAACCCCTTACCATCCACAAGCCAATGGAAAGTGGAGGTCACTAACAGAGCATTGGAAGGGATCCTGACAAAGGTAGTGAGCAGCAACATAAAAGACTGGGCAGACAGATTAGTTAAGGCCACTTGGGCCTATAACACAACTTGGAAGACCACTACAAGGTTCACACCCTATGAACTGGTCTATGGGAAGAAGGCTTTGCTGTCAATAGAATTTGAATTCAATACCCTAAGGATGGTAGCTCAGCTGGACCTAGACCTCAACCATGCACAGAGAGAAAGGTTACTTCAGCTCAATGGATTGGATGAACACAGAATGCAGGCCCTTCTCCATATAGAGGTAGTTCAGATTCAGAGAAAGATATGGCATGACAGAAATATCAAGGAAAAGCAATTCCAAAAGGGAGATTGGGCACTACTCTATGATTCAAGATACAAATATTTGAAGGGCAAGCTAAGGACAAGATGGCTGGGATCCTACACTATGGAGAAATGCAATGACAATGGTTCAGTTTTGATCAGAACCATTGATGATGAAGCCATCCCCATGCTTGTCAATGGACATCAGTTGAAAGTCTACAAGAAACCCTTCTCCAAGCGAGAGTTCATTGAAGATTTTAATAAGACAGTGATGGTAGTGGAGCATGTCTCAGCATCCACATCACCCACTCACTGAGAAAAAGGAGAAAAAAAATAAGGAGTCAAGTGAAAACTTCCATGAGGCGCTCGAGTCCCATCATTGGATTGAAAACCTCTTCTGAGGCGTCTTAGTAATGCCAAAAAAGAAGAGAGAAAAATAATATCCTTGGGTGAAAACCTCCCTTGGAGGCACCCAGGGCAGGCAATTAGGGTGAAAACCTCCCTGAGGCACCCTAGTTGTTTTCAAAAAAAAAAAAAGAGAAAAAGGAAAATGAATTTTCAGTTGCATTGCAGGTTTGTAGGGGGACTACATGAAGCAACAGAGAGTGCCAAGGAAGCCCTGAAACCAACACCAGCACCTATCCTACCTTCCCACACCTTTCTCCATAATTCTTGGCATTTTTCTCACCTCACTATGTTTCTTTTTCAAAAACTATGTTTTCTACAGGAGGCTCTGTGTTTTCTACACGAGGCTCCTGTAGGAGTTACAGAGAGCCAGAAATGGATATAAAAGACAGTTTGAGGGACAGGGAAGCTTCATAAAAAATCTATAAATATTCTTGTAGTCTTCAAACCGCCTTGCCACCATTTCCAAGCCTGCACCACATCCCAAGCATCTATCTTCTTCTTGTCCAAGAAAAACACAGAAAAAACAGTTGTTCAGGAAAAGAAAAAATAACAAAAGATAAGAAAGGAAACAACACCATCCACCTCACCTGAAGCCTACCTATTACCTCTCCATCCCTATCTACATCTCTGGCATCATCCTCACAGCTCCAAGCACAGATAGAGCTAAATATTTAAGGGGAGAAGCAACTACAGGAGCTCCTGTAGGAATTCTTGTAGCCGTTGATCCCATTGAAATCCAGCATCAGCAGCAACAGGGTGAAAATATGAAGGTTGAAGAAGACACCTGAACCTTAGATCCAACCAGAGAAGAACCTGCACAAGGCCTAGCCACACATCAGCAAGCAGACATCATGTAGCAAAAGCAGCAAAGGCATGCAGCAAAGAGAGAGAGCCACAACACCTCACAACAAATGCATTCGGATCTCAGGTAAGTAACTAACCTACTCCTCTGTTTACATTTGTGTACTTAGAAGGCATGCAACAACAACGAGATGGTTGAGGTTGAACAAGGGAAAGGTGGCTAGTTAACTTGGCCACCTTCATCTAGTTGATTCCACTCATCCGAAGATGTCACCCACACGTGCGCACAGCCAACTCAAGGAGGATGTCAAGGACAAGTAGTGGAGGAAGTGTGAACTCTGATTCAATCATGAGGTATGATTATGAGGAAAGGGCCATGATGACAAGGCAGGTGTGGACCAACTTACACTTTTCCAGCTCACCCTCCATCACCGGAAATATCCATGGAAAGTAATAAGTACTCATGCTTGAGCACTCTCACCACCTTTTCCTTCATTCTCTCATCGAAACTCCTCTCCTGCAATCTCCTCGTGCCCCCACAGCCTCGTAACCATTGTTCTACATTAATCTATCCCATATTCCTGCTCTCAGTATTTTCTACAGGAGCACTTATAGGTTCTACAGGAGCACCTACAGGGATTCTACAAGAGGGACAACAGTCTTCTATAGGAGGGCTAGTGAGTTGTTTTGAAGGGAGAAAACATAGGTTTTAGCACGATTCTCAGGCTGAGGAGGCAGGTTCCATGCATACCCCCATTGAATATCAAAATATGCAAGTTGTGGTTTAAATTTGAGGGTGAAATCAAACCTTTAGATGGAGGAAATACATAAAAAAAAATTCTGCTTATTTCTAAAAAAAACACAGTCTCTCTGTTTCTCTGTTTTTCTTCAAAAATTGGTGTCTCCTTCTCCACATTTGGTTTCCCAAAGAAGCATAAACAAAATGACAGGAGGTTTTATGAGGAAGGAGCCCACCAACTCCTCCAGGCTCCATGCACATCCCCAAGTAGTGGACATATTCACAACAACAAATTGGATGATTGTTTTGAGAAATTCCGAGGGTTTGATGAGGAAATTGCTCAAGAATTTGCCCACTCTTTGGTCCCTCACACCAGAACACATGCCATTTTCACCTTTATAGGTCTTTCCATGGAGATAACCCCTTAATTTATTAGTAGGGTCACTACCCTTCCTCTTGGATTGCCTTGGAGTAAGGATGAGAAACCAATTGGCCAGACTGCTAAGATTTTTTTTTTTCCAAAACAATGAAACCCATGTAGAGGATAAAAATGGCATTAGAATGGCTAGCATACCATATCCTTGGGATGAGGTTAGCTACCAAATAATCAAATATATTTCCTGTGAGGGGAGGTACAACATTGTTTATGATTACCACTTTAGAATCCTTCGTGAATTAAGGTATGTCATGGACACTCCAGCCCCTCAGAAGCTTAGCATCCCCTACTTCCTCCTGCAGTCTCTCATTGACTCTAGCACTAAAGTTCAACTAGGGAATTTAGAGAAACTCACTCACAATGGGTTAATCAAAATTTTGGTTGAGGAATCCCTCCATACATTTACACTCCCTATAGCATGGGAAATCTTCCAAAACATGACAGCAGAGGATGACATAAAAGCCCTAACCTATGATATCAGTCCTACTGGCAATGAGGAGGAAGAGCAGCAAGGGGGAGAAGGTGAAGCAACTGGTGACTTAGTAGAACAAGAAGGGAAGGAGGAAGAAACTAAGATAGAGGAGGAGAAAGCTGAAGAAACAGAGCAAACATAGACAGAAAGAGAAACATGAGGAGGAGAAAAAGGGGAAAAAAAGACAGAACAAGGAGAAGTGTTCTCTGAGACTCTGGAAAGAGAGGCAGCAACTACTCTTACTACTCTCGATACACCCATCAAGCCAAAACAGAAGAGGAAAAGACAGGCCTCCATGTATTTCATGGCTAGGAAGAGAACAAGAATCAAAACAGGGAAACCCCAACCTTCTTTAAAAGTGCCAATTATAATTGAAGATTCACCCTCTACCCAAGGAAAAGAATCCCCTCCTAAGGCACCTATCACATATGAAAGGGGGACTCCTAGATCTCCCACATGGAAAGAAAAAGTATAACTACAGGACCCAAAAATAGTCCTACAGGAGGCATAGACATTTCTATAGGAGACACTGTCAAAACTACAGGAGACCTAAAATCTTGAGAAAAGGATAGAAGGACAGCCAAAGGGAAAGGAGGAAGAAACAGAGCTACAAGAACCTGATCCCCAGCCTAGTCTTGGTTCCTACTACAGCCTTTTTGAGGGGGGAAGAATAATTCCACAAAAATTTGAAATTCCACTATTCTTTGAATTAGAGAAAGAGAGGATAAGAACACATAGGTGGATGCAAATAGCCAAATCCAAAGGAGTTGAAGATATTGGCCATATGGAGAACAAAATCAAAGAAATGGGTAGAGAGTTGAGTGCTATCAGACATAGGAAAGCAATTACAAGAAGCCAACTTGAAACAGAAAATGAATTGCTAAGGAGGAAGCTGCAAGAGAAAGAGACCCAACTGGCATGCATGGCCAGCTGGTCCATGGAGGCATTGCAATGTAGAACACCA
>APFE030556810.1:144377-201571 GCA_000404065.3 Pinus taeda | reverse complement strand
CCTCGGTCGGGGTGGAGGCCCCAATACAAATCACCTCCCACTATTTTGCCTCCACCACCTGCTCCCCCTCAACTATTACCTCCTGCTCCTCCAAGACAACCCCAGAAGCCTGCTCAACCGAACCCGAACCCTAATAACAGATAGGCCCAGTAGGTATATAATGGAGACACAACATTCCCTACCTACGCTGTGGAGATTCAGGAGATCAACCTACGATCTGGGAAGGTCCTCCTAGATCGCCAACCTCCTCTAGAGGATGAGGAAGAGAAACAAGAAAGTGAACCCAAAGCCATTCCACCCTTTCCTGAGAGACTAACAGTAACCACACAACCAAACCCGGAGGAGACTGAACTTCTAGGATAACTTAAACAATAGTGTGTGAAAATACCACTTCTCCAGGCCATAAAAGATGTAGCAATCTACAACAAATTTATCAAGGAGAAGTGTTTTAGGCACCAAGGTAGGCACAAAAGATGCCCCAACTATCAATGTCATAGGACAACTCTCCGATCTAATGTTGGGACAAGTAATCTGTCTAAAATATTTGGACCCTTGAAGTCCTGTAGTTGATGTCCACATCAATGGCACCATCATCCCTCACACCTTGATTGATCTAGAGGTTGCCATTAATGTGATGACCAGGGACACCATGCTCAAACTTAACCTTCAGAGTTCCCTAAGAAAGACCTCGACAGTGCTGCAGTTAGCAGACCACTCCACGTGACTCCTGGAGGGATTGTGGAAGATGTCCTAGTCTCTGTTGATTCTTGGGAGTACCTTGCGGAATTATTGGTCCTTCAACCAAAGGCAAAACTCACTGGATACCCCCTCATTTTGGGAAGGCCTTGGTTGGCCACTACAGATTCTTACATCAGTTGTCGAGCAGTGAACATGACCATCAAGAATGGGCCTATGTCCAAATAGCTAGTCCTATATCCTCTTGCCCAACCTCTATTAGAACATGATTTACCTCTCTTGTTGGAGGAGGGAGATGAGGATGATGTCTACTTTGCACCATTGTGCACAGTAGAAGCCACCATGGGAGGTCCTCAAGCCGAGGATGAGCTAATTGAGAATATGATTCAAAATCCACCTCCTAGTGTGCTGCCATTAGAAAAGTTGGTGGAGGGAACCCAAGCCAGCGCTGTGGTGGACTTTTGTGTGGCTGATCCAACCTTTCCCAGAGTTAAGAATGTGGAATTTGGCCCTGAAAGAACCTTAAAGATTAGCTCATCCCTATCTCGCTCTCAAGAGAAGGAGCTGTGTAGCTTATTGAACCACCATTTGGATGCTTTCGCTTGGAGTTATAAGGAGATGAAAGGAGTCCATACTTTAGTCTGTACCCATAACATTTACATCAGAGATGATTGTAAACTAGTCAGGAAGCCTCAAAAGAGAATGAATCCAGCCCTTAAGGACATTGTCAAAGAATAATTGCAAAAGTTTTTGGATGCTGGATTCATCTACCCCATCTCTAACAGTGAGTGGGTCTCTCCTTTGGTGCTTGTGCCCAAGAAAAACGGGAAGTGGAGAATTTGTGTAGATTACCGAGAACTTAACAAAGCCACCAAGGACCATTTCCCTTTGCCTTTCATAGATCAAGTGTTAGATGGGCTGGCAGGGAAGAAGTTCTTCTCTTTCCTAGATGGGTTCATCGGGTATAATAAGATCCAAATCAGCCCGAAGGACCAAGATAAGGCCACCTTCACTTGTCCATGGGGCACCTTTGCCTACCAGGTCCTTCCCTTTGGGCTATGCAATGCTCCTTCCACTTTCCAAAGAGAAATACTGAACATATTCGCGGAGCTGCTTCATGATTCGGTAGAAATCTATATGGATGACTTTACTGCTTATGGGTCCAACTTCCAAGAAGCATTGGCTATTCTGGCAAAAGTTTTAACCAAGTGTATTGAGATGAACCTGTCCCTCAATCCTGAAAAATGTGAATTCCTGATGACTGAAGGGACCGTGCTAGGTCATACAATTTCTCAACAAGGATTACAGGTGGATCCCAACAAAATTGCTATCATCCAAAAGGTTCCACCCCCTCAAAAGGTAAGAGATGTTCGGAGTTTCCTAGGCTTAGCAGGATACTATAGAAGATTCTTTAAAGATTTCAGTAAGCTAGCCTCGCCATTGTTTGGCCTTTTGGGGAAAGATGTTGAGTTTACATGCACTGAGAACTGTCAAAAGGCTCTGGATGAGTTAAAAGATAAGCTACTAACTGCCCCAATCTTAAGAGGTCCAAATTGGGCCCTACCTTTCCACATCCACACTGATGCCTCAAACAAAGCCATAGGGGTAGCCTTGGGACAAGTTGAGGAGAAACTGCCATATGCTATCTACTTTGTTAGCAAAAACCTGTCCAAGGTAGAGTTGAACTATACTATAACCGAGAAAGAGTTCTTAGTCGTAGTCCATTCCCTAAACAAGTTCAGACACGACATCACTCGTTATCAAACATTTGTACACACTGATCATGCTGCAATTAGATATTTAATTAATAAGACTGATGTAAATGCTCGTATCATTAGATTGTTATTTTTATTGCAACAATTTTATTTGACCATTGTTGACAAGCTAGGTAAGGAAAATGTTGTTGGTGACTTTCTGTTTAGACTAGATTTGCTTGCAGGTGAAGAAGGGATGGTAGATGATAAAATGCCGGATGAACACCTGTTTGATATTTCACTACTCTCTCCATGGTTTGTTGATATAGAAAATTACTTGGTTTCAACATAGTTCTGTCTGCACCTATCCTCAAAAGAGAAGAGCAAAATTGTGAGGAAAAGTGCCCCATTCACTTGGATTGGAGGAAGCCTATTTAGACTTGGCCCAAATCAGATCTTGAGGCATTGTGTTAGGGAGGAGGAATTTTTTTACACCCTCCTCACCTATCATGATGGGCCCTGTGGAGGCCACTTTGTAGAAAAAAGGACTGCCTTAAAAATTCTACAGGCAAGCTACTATTGGCCCACTCTTCATCAAGACATCAGAAGATACATTAGCCAATGTGACCGATGTTAGAGGATGGGGAAACCAACTCCAAGGGATGAGATGTCCCTCTAACCTCAAGTTAATTTCGAGCCATTTGAGAAGTGGGGCATGGACTTTGTGGGTCCTATCAATCTTCCTTCAAAGTAGAAGTCTTCCATCATTATGTGCACAGACTACCTGACAAAATGGGTAGAGACAAAGGCAATCAAAGCAGCAACAGAGGAAAAAGTGGCTGATTTTCTGAGGGAAAATATCTTCTACAAGTTTGGCTACCTAACGGAATTAATCACATATCAAGGAAGTCAGTTTACCTCCAACCTAATTGAAGACCTGCTCACTCATCACAAGATTAAGCATAGGACTTCCACCCCTTATCATCCGCAAGCAAATGGGTAGGTGGAGGTCACTAACAGAGCTTTGGAAGAGATTTTGACTAAAGTAGTGATCAGCAGTAGAAAATACTAGGTAGATCGCTTGGTTGAGGCCACCTGGGCCTACAACACCACTTGGAAAACTACAACAGGTTTCACACCTTATGAGCTAGTCTACGAGAAGAAGGCTTTGTTGTCCATAGAATTCGAGTACAACACATTGAGGTTTGCAGCTTAGCTGGACCTAGACCTTAGCCATGCACAACAGGAAAGATTACTACAACTGAATGGATTGGATGAATAGAGAATGTAGGCCCTCCTCCACTCAGAGGTGGTCCAACTCCAGAGAAAGATATGGCATGACCGACACCTTAACGAAAAGCAATTTCAGCTAGGAGATTGGGCGTTACTATATGATTCAAGAGACAAGGATTTCAAAGGGAAGATGAAGGCAAGGTGGCTAGGACCATATACAGTGGAGAAATGCAATGAAAATGGTTCGGTTCTCATCAGGACCATCGATGAAGAAGCCATCCCCATGCTCGTCAATGGGCATCGATTAAAAATCTATAGAAAACCCCTTTCTAGGCAGGAGTTTATTGAAACTTTGGACAAATCAGTGGTGGTAGTGGAGTAGGGCCCTTTCTCTACTCCACCCACACCTTGATCAAAAACAAAAAAAAAAGATCCATGCGTGAAAACCTCTTAGAGGCGCCCGAGGCAGGAAGTGAGGGTGAAAACCTCCTGGAGGCACCCCAGTTGTCTCTATGCTTCAAAAAAAAAAACACAATACTGTTTGTTGGAAAATTGTAGGTTGTAGGGTCGTACAAAACAAGGACAGAGGTCGGCTTTAGGCCACAGGCACACCTCACTAGCACTTCCTCCATGACCATACCCCTCTCCTAATATTTGATCACATTCGGGTCATGATTTCACCTTCTACAGGAATTTTTGGGCCTTCTACAAGAAGTTCTGTAGCTTCTACAGGAAGTTCCTTTAGACCCTCCAGACAAGCCATAATTGATCTCGAGAAAGAATTAAAAGTTGGAATCTACCTGATAGGTCTATGAGCACCCCTATATCCATCCATCACCATATGTCACCATGTTTCATCTCTTTGCACCACCACTGCATCCATCCTGTTATCTGTTCCTACACAGTCACAAAAAAAAAACCTGTTTTCTTCATACTGCCAGCCAAAATTTTCAGTAGTAAAATAATCAGCAGTGTCTCACTTACCTTACCTGTCAATCTCCATCTAGACTCCTCATCAGCCAAATCCTTCATCAGTAGTATAGCCCTGCGTGTTAGCTTGCATCCCAGGAGGAGAAGTAGCTACAGGGCATCCTACAGGAATCTTGTAGCAGCTGATCCCTCTGGAAGACACACTCTGGAGACAGGGACAGCCGAAAACACGGAGGAAACATGCAAAGGGCTAATTTTGAACGAGAAAATATCGTCAACAGCCAAAGTCAAGTGAGCCTGTGCATGCCGCATCAATGAACGAGGAAACGGGTTCCAAAACCTGTGCATGTAGCATCAACACACGAAGGAATGGGTTCCAATTCCCATGCATGAAGTAGCAACAAACAAAGGAGCGGTTCCAAGACCTGAAGTCTACATATCGCAGTCATGGCCATGCAGGTAAGTGTCTAAACTCATTCGCCAATTGCATAAACTATATTTCAAAAGTTGCATGCCTATGGAAATGGTTTGGATTAAAGGGAATCGGTGGCCAGTCATCTCGCCACCCTTAGCCAATTACATCACCTCGTGAGATCCAAAAAAGCCAGTTGAAGAGCCTCGTGAGATCCAAACAAGCCAGTTACATTCAAAATCGCTGCTGAGATATGAAACCAACACGTGTGGAGTTTCCATTCAAGGAAAAATCATCAGGACTCGTAGTGGTGGTAGTGGTTAATGGCAGAGGAGAGGTGATGGCAGTCAGAACTGCGCAGAGAAATTATGTCCGTGACGTTGGATCAATGGCCCGGTCTAGCTACCTCACTCCCTCACCATGAATCACACTGAAATTAAAAGATGCTCCATTGAAACCCACACCACCTTCTGTCATTATGAACTTGCAACGTCCTCAACTAGAGTACGTGTTTGCTGCTTCCCAAAAACTCTTAACTAGTTGTCCTCCGCTAGATTTTCTACTTGTGCTCAAAATTCTCCCACGTATCAGGCTCACTTAGAGGCGCATTGGCATTCTACAGGAACCAGGGAGGTCTTCTATAGGAAGAATCCTATAGGAGATACTACATAGTTTTCCAGAATAGGGAAGCTTGTGATCCTTTTCTTCACTGAATTAGAATCTCTAAGCAAGGTAGGCTCGAAAAACTCCCATATGCATGGTATGTTTTGGAAAGATGGTGAATTTAATGGTGTTATATTGGGGAATCAGAGAAAAGCTTGCCTGTGATTTGAAAGAAGAGCGTTTCCTGTGTATTGCAGTAGGTTTCCTAGTTGTTTCTACGTCGAGATTCTCCTCCACGTTCCCTGTTACTAAAATTCTCCTATAAGAAAGACATATGCAGCTGTGAGAGCCAGCCTGTGGATGAAAATTTTAAATTTGCATATCTAAATGTGTGCTGAGAATAAAACTTGGTCTTCGTCCTCTATCTGTAGAAGCAAAACTCTTCCTTTCATAACCAGATAGCTGAGAACTGAGTCACAACAATCTTGAAACCAGGGAATTGGTGCTCATTGATATTTATAGCCGAGGAATTCTTCCTTGAGTCCAGGGGAAAACCATAAACAAAATTCCCTTTTCTGACCAAAGCATAAAAAGGGAGCACTCTCACCATGCCAGGGGGATTCATAAGAAGGGAACCCTCGGACTCCAGCAAATTACGCGAGAATCCTGAGGTGGTGAACCTTTTCACACGAGCCAATTGGATGTCGTTCTTTGACAAAATCCAGGGTCATGACAAAGAGAGAGTTGAAGAATTTTTAATGTCCCTGAGATCTCAATCAAAGACACAGGCCATAGTCAATTTTAGAGGTTTGACCCTAGAGCTTACCCCTGAGCTCATTAGTTGAGTTACTGGTCTGCCATTAGTGATATCTTGGAGCAAATAAGAGAGGACATTGGACCAAGATGCCAAGAAAGCATTCTTCCTGCCTGAGGACCATCATGTAGAGGAAAAAAACAGGGTGAGGAGAGCCAGCTTGCCTCCTCTCTGGAGGGAAGTCAGTTTCCAAATCATGAAGTATATTACCTGTGAAGGAAGATTCAACATTATCTATGGTTATTATTTCAGGTTTTTGTGTGAACTTAGACATGGAATTGATTTACCTCCAGAAATGAAACTGAGCATTCCCTATTTTCTTCTTCAGTCACTAGTTGAATGTGGGACAAAAATGAATGAAGGGATTCCAGACTAGTTGGCCCATCATGGGCTCATCAAATTATTAGTAGAAGATGCCCTGCACACCTACACTGTCCCCATATCATGGGAAGTCTTCTGAAACATGTCTAGGGATGACAATATCAGAGTTTTGGCCAAAAATATCACCCCATCTAGCAGTGAGGAGGAAGAACACATTAGAAAAGGTGAGAAAACCAATGATGAAGAAATGCAAGACATTCAGGAAAAGCAAGGATAGAGAGGAAAAGGAGAAATGGTCCAGGTTGCTAAGCCTAAAACAGAGGTGTAGAGAATAGCACAAACACCAAGGGAAAAGAGGATGCAAAGTAGGAAAGAAAAGGCTGAAAAACCCCAAATAAAAGCCATCATAGCCAAAGAAGGCACGTCCAAACAATAGGGGAAGACACATCCTGAAATAGCAGCAACACAGCTAGAAACAATTGACACAGGGGCTTCTACATGAAGTAGAGAAAAAGAACAACAAGAGGATAAATCACCTAATAAATTTGCAAGAGAGGCAGTAGTCGTGCTTGCCGCTCTAAGCACGCCTCTAAAGCAAAAAGGGAAGAGAAAAAGGCAAACTTCCCCGTACTTTAAAGCAAGAAGGAGCACATGGATCAAAGCAGGCAGACCCCAGCCTAAATTAGAAGTGCCAATTGTCATTGAGGACACCACCCCTAAGACAGAAGAAGATTCCCCTACAAAGATCTCCATCACCTACGAATGTGGAAGCCCAAAACATTCCACCTAGAAAGAGAAAATTAGGCTGGTGGACTCAAAGACAACTCTACAGGAAGCTGATGAATCTCTACGGGAAACCCTGGCTAAGCTAAGGGAGACCGAGAAACAAGAGTAAAAGGCGGACAAACACTCACAGCCAGAAGAAAAGATGGAGAAAATATCAGAACCTAGCCCTCTTCCTAGCTTGGGCTCATACTATAACTTGTTAGAGGCCGAGAAGATAATTCCCCAGAAATTTGCAGTGCCACTTTTCTTTGCACTGGAAGAAGAAAGAATTAGGACTCACACTTCGATGAATATTGCTAAATCGAAAGGAGTGGCAAACATAGGCCACCTGGAAGAGAAACTCAAGGAATCAAGAAAGGAATTGGCTATGGTAATGCATGCGGAGAGCAGTCAAAGGGCCAAACTATAGGAAGAGAACCAGATGCTGAAATATCAGCTGCAGCTCCAGGGAAGTCACAGAGAAGATAGGCCCCCCATCTTGGGAGAACATCAGCAACAGGAAAGGCCTCCAGAAGACAAAGAGACCCCTGATGAATAACAGAAAAAGGATAGGCGGCAGGCTAAGGTTGAGGCACTAACAAAACAGCTACAGGAGAAAGAATTACAGGTAGCAAGGGAAATATAGTCTCTAAAATACCAAGTACAAGATAAGGAAGCCCAATTGGCCTGCATGGCTAGCTGGGCAATGGAAGCTTTGCAATGTTGGAAACTAGCCAAGTCATATGCCTTATACCTTAAAGATCAATGGTTGCAGTTCCAGATTAACACCTTGGCCCAAAGGGGCACCATTCCATTTCAAAATTACCATCAATTCATGGCCTTGTGTCACAGTAGCTCGGCAGAGGATAAGGCCAAATTATCAGAGTTCTATTTACACAATCTGGCCCTTCCTAACATGAATCTGTGGGACCCAAATGCTGTAGTGGGAGATGTGCAACTTATGGCCATGGCCTCTTGGTTAAACCAAGAGGAAAAAAGGGTAGCAGAGATCCGAAATCTCATGAACAGGGAGCTAGGGGAGCCACTCATGATTAGAGTAGAGTCAGAAGATCCCTCAGCTTTGATATATGCCCACCACCACTTGGCCAATAACCCTCAGGCTCTACCAGACTACATTGAAGGACAAGCTCAAGCTATTGCCCATTTCGAGGACATGGAAAGACTACTAGAGGATAACTGCATGCATGCTTGCACAAGAAGGTGGAACACACTGTCCCACAGTCTGAAAATAAGGGAATACCACACTCCAACACAAATGAGGGAAGCCTTGGCAAGAGTACCCCTCTATAAGAAGTCAATGCAAACTCTGCAAGCTAGCTGGATCAGCCTAAAGTATAGTCCTCCCTTGATCTTAGGGCTGCTAGAAGGAGTCAAAGAAGAAGAGGAACATAGGAAGTGGGAGGAAGTAGAAAGAAAAGCAGGATTTCATGACAAGGAAGAAGAGATCACCTTAGAAGCCTGGGATGTGAGAGAGGCAGTCAAAGCAATCAAGGATGATGAGCTAGATTAGTTGCTCAGAGGATGAGCAACCCATTTAGCAGGGGGGTGATGATGAGCCCCAAAATTGGGTAACTTATTGGGCTCATTTTGCCTAATTGTTCCGCATCAATCCACGATTTTTCATAGTTCATGCATGTTTTTGAGTATATTTATGTTAATTGAACAAATGAGGATAGTCACTTTACCAAGAAGGCTAACACGTGGTTATTGCAGATTTTTGGATAACTTTTGGACCAAGGCCAAGCATTTATGAGCCAGATAATAGCCAAGCGCGTGGGAACAAGGGTGAGGATTCATAGGAAGGGTGTCTCCTACACTAAATGGCCCCTTCCTCAAATTCTCCACCCTCAGCTCGGAGTTCAGTAGGCCACCAAAAATGATTCCCAAGGGCAGCCGAGCAATTTTGTGAAAAGTGATTGTTTACTGGCAGTTTGAGTAGCTGAGCCCCTTGAGTCAAGGAGGGTTGTTGGGGGACCTTGTAGTGTATAATAAGGAAGGCTTCCAGCCTTCGTAGGTTACTTTTGGAACATTTGTATTGTGCACTCTAGTGCTGCTCTGTTTTTGCTCATTTGTGGAGCTTTTGCTGTAAACATTTATGTGACATGGTTATTTTATGAATAATGAGATGAGTTGCATTTTGCTTCAGTTCTGAGCTTATTTTTAGGAGCCTGTAGCTCTTGGGGTTGAGCCCAACCCAAGTGCCAAGATCTCCTCTGTGTACTGTTATATTTTTTTTTTGCTGTCTTTTAATTAATTTATGCTAGTAGGTTACAATCTTGATTGGTTATTTAGTTCATTTTTGCTGATAGAAATAGTTTCTCATGTTTTAAGATGATTTAATAGGTTAGTAACAGAAAATATCTTCAAAAAGAGCTACCAAGCAAACCCTGATCTCACCTCTCCCTCCTTGGGACCATGAGCTGAGACCAAGCTGTCCTTGCTGCAATAAAAACACTGTCTTGCTTCTTCATGCAATTTCTTCTTAGTTGCAAAAGTCAGTTCTAGTTGTGATTACATGCCCAGATCCATTCTTGTTTGGTTTCCATAGTTGATTTACATGATTTGCTGCCAGTAAACTTATGTGCATCATGCTTATGGTTTCTAGGTCAAATTAGGTTAAAGTAGTTAGATCTTTGATTTGCATAGTCTTTGTTTGATAAATTTTGGGAAATAACGTGCAGAGTACCTGTGATACCTCCTCATATATCCTTACCCCATCCATGCAACTTGCTTCATCCTCTAACTAGCTAGAGACATCATATCAATTCTTTGTTTATACCTGGAAAACAATAAACTATGGATAAGTAAAGATAAACTGTGTTTTTTCAGAAAAAAGATAAGATCAAGTGAAAATATATCGGTCATTTATTTAAATCACAATCGAATTGGAATCGAGGATAGAGTCCAGCATCGTAGTTTGAATCGTGGGTGTTCCAATCAGAATTACAATAAAACAAAGAACATTCCAATAGGAATTGTGAAAAGGAATCAAATCACAATCGCTATTCAGAAGCATCCCTATCAGAATAAAATTAGAATCATAGCGAAAGAGATCGAATTCCAATTGCAATAAATCTAGGAGCATAAATGGCACAAGGCCCATGAATCTCACAATTGTGATATTGCAATTGCGGAAGGCCAAGAATATGGTTGATTGTAATCGCATAAATGGAGCGACACAACTCTAATAGTCCTGAAAGACTTTTGATTGTGATTTACCAAATGATGTGGAGGATGATGTGACTAGTGACATCACTATGACATGGAAAATCACAATCGCAGTGGGTATGGGTTGGGAGTCATGTCTTTTGATAGCCATGGATGTGATATATTTTAGATTTTGGTTTATAACCTTGACAGGTCTGGAACTAATCACAAATCGCATCGAGGAGGGGCCTATGATTCTTGTGATTTTGCAGACATGGGGGAACTATTAAATTGAGTGTATGACTTGTCAAGTCGGGGCGATCACAATCACAAAAGGGATAGGCTACGAGATTTGGGCTATGGGATTTGCGATCTCTGTGGATGCAATATCTTTATGAAGTGGAGTTCACGATCCCATCAGGTCTAGCCTTATAAAATCACAATCATATATAATATAATGGAAATGGAAATTCATTGGTTTTATCGGAATCATAAAGATCATAGATCACAATCACTTATAATCAAGGAGCATAACTCATCATTATCGCAATCACAATTATTAGAGAGGGGAGTGGCACACGTCACATGACTTTTGTGATTGTGATATCGCAATCATAATGAAGTGGGGATAGGCCGATCACATCGCGATTTGTGGAGAAGCACACTATGAGTGTTGGCCTAAAAGATTTTTTATTGTGATCGTCTGAGAGTGACGTAGTAGTGATGTAATGGTGATGTCATGCAGCAACGTGGAGGATGACATGGAGGGTGATGTGGCAAGTGACGCAGAGGGTGACGACATGGACTATGTGGAAGAGAGATGGATCCCACCAGGAATTTTATCGTAGATTGCAATTGTTGAGGTGGAGGAATATGAGATCAAGACTTTAGATTATGTGACGTGATGGACGTGATGATTTATACAATGGAATTCATTATCCCGTTGGGTCTGGCTTATCGCAATTGCAAAAGAGGTCAAGGTTTGGACTTAAGTCACAGATGTTGTGATCCTCAGGATGTCATGAATTATGAAATGACATTAATATTTCCATCGGGGGTGGCCTTGAATATCGCAATCACAATGGGCCATCGAAGAGGCAGGATTTTGGAAAAGTCAAAGTTTTTTTTTTCTATAACTCATAGTTTAATGGAACTCTGGTTGATTGTTTTTTATTTTAATAAACCAATGTTTAGCACTTAAGGTTTTGTAAAGCCTATGTATGAGCTTTGGTCTCGAGGGCTATGGAATTTTGATTTTATGAAATAAATTCCATTGATTTAAAACAAAAAATATTTTATTATTTTTATTATGAAAAATAAAATTTGCTTTACTCAAATTTTTTATTTTTTTATTTTTTTTGTGTTTTAAAACTTAAAAAGGGTCTCGTATTTTTAAATAATTAATTTCATTGGAAATTATTGTACAAAAATTGGGGGTTGTTGAATAGTATAACAATTCACGATTTACTAGGAGAACTAGTTATCTCTGATGAATGATAATGAAGTATAAAAAATTTAGCAAAAAACAAACTAGGAAGGGGAAATTACTTATTAAAATATTTAGATAAATAAAATTACTTTGCTTATAGAAACTTGTTAAGTTGTAATTTCTTTAAAAAACATTTCATGAATGAAAAACACCTATTTACTTGTATCAGTGATTAATCAGTTATAAAGATAAAGTAGGGGGCCTTTTTCAACTTAGCTTCTGATGTACTCATTTTTCATAGGTAGAGCCACTATTGCCAGCAAGCGTTCATAGCTTCGACAAGGTTACCTTTTAACCAAGAATAATTCATTGTTCCATGCATTTAATAGCACAATAGTTAGAGATAAATTCATTATTATTATTATTATTTTATTATTTTTTGTTTTTTTTTCTTTTCTTTTTAAACTAGTATCTAAAAGCCATTGTCTTGGTTTGGTGGCCAGATAGTGACAATTCCATTCACTGGTAGTAATCAAACTGAACATGCTGACTCATGATGAGACCCTTTCTCTTATAATTGAAACAATCATAAGCCATTACCCTGATTTGTTCAATATTGGTAATGTCAGTTTTATTATTTCCCTATGATCATGGCAAGCATGCTTGTGATGAGACCTCTTATCTTTTAGATTTATTATATTTTTAAATTACACTATAAAAATTACATTTTTAATGGATGGGGAGTGTTAGCCTTGGAGGAAAATGGCCCAAAAATGTATCTAAATATGCCCCAAAGTCTCCAAGTGTGCTTAAAAAGTCACGCCAAAGGATCCAAGCATGCCCAAAAAGTCTTCAAAATCCTCTTAAGGATCGTTCAAAGTCAAAATGGTCGTAGGAGGAAAGCCCTTGGAAGGGTGAGAATACACTACCGGGAGGCTCAAATCACTCTAAAACCATGAAAAATCATTATTGCAAGCTTAATCTGGGCATCGCACAATAGTCGTTAGATCTGGACGATCAACAACCTAGATCTAAGCAGCAAATCACATATTGGTCAGGCAGAGGGGATAGTCTAAGGGCAGATGCATGACACCATCGATTAGCGATGGCCGATGATCAAATGGACGGGTTGCATCGGCGGGAGGCATATGTTAGTATATATTATGTAATATATTATATATATATATATATTATATATATATATATATATATAATATATTTATATATTATAGATAGGGTCTTGAGCATTTAGCGATCGGCAATTACGATAAGATCGCATCGCTGTATCACATCGCCACTATACCAAGGGGTGGGGCCTATGAAAATACAGATGGGTGACTCGATACTTGGACCCAACCACCGTATATATGAGAATTCATATATTTTGAGATCCACGACCAAGTAATTTTCATTGTTTTCATGTATTTTTATTATATAACGAAAATTCCAAGGGAACCTAGACAGTGCCGATAGCGATAAAACCCCGAACCTGATGGGTTCTAAAATGATATATTATAATATCTCAGGTCCGGGGACAGCCATTTTTCAATGATTTTTTTTGTATTTTCATTGTTATAATGAAATATGAAGGAAGCTAGAGTAGTGCGGTAGTGATGGAACCTAGACCGGATGGGTTTCCAGAATTAAAATATAACATATTTGAAATCCACGTAAAGCCCATTTTCAATGTTTTTCACAGTTTTTTATGTATTTACAAAATACACAGGCCAATTCAAATGTGACTTGCAATGGTGGCAAGGATGGATCCAATGGATAATTAAATCATATTTTAGGACTTTTGAAGTCCAAAATGAACAGTAAGGGGCAAGAATTCTCAGAATTGTTGTGTTTTCTGTTCATAATGGAAAGCAGTCACTATCCACATTTTAAAGAGATTTCTTAGGTTCGAAGATCGATTTCACCACAGAGCAAGGGCCAAATCCACGACAAAGCGGTCATGAAGCCACAATGCACCACACAACCAAATCAAACTAGATTAGGGAGTCCCAACAACACAAACAGCGCAAACAGCGCAATAGCCATCCTAACAAACATTATGGGGCATATCGGGCATGAGAGAGCTCCCAAGTGTCACAGCAAGCTACCCAAAATATTTGAATATGGTTAGTCTTCTGCCGTAAGAAGAAACCTCTGAACCATGCTGCCTATTGAGGGAATCAATCAATTGAAGAGACAGAAGGATAGATTAAGACCCCTGAAGCCTTAAAAGGCTCACGATCATTGTAAACAGGCTATAAATAGCTATTAGTAAGATGTAACAAGGGTTCAACTTTTGGAGATTATTCCTCCTCTATTCCTTCAATCTTCTCATCTTCATTCTAGAAATACAAGCCTCTTTTTCCATTATATGTTCAACATCCATTCTCTTTGTTGTTCTATGCTTGCACTTAAACAGTTTGTTCATGTTTCCTTTGTGTCTAAGGCTAGATAACTACCATCTTATCTCTACTTTGATAACTTAGATTTGCAAGCTTCTTTGCTGCTTGTTGCTAACCATTCATATGTGGTCATATATGCATCTGCCAGTACAGTCAGTATTCTCTTTTGCTACCTGTAGCTAGTCATTCATTTATGTTTATATATGTAATCTGCTGATACAGTTAGTATTCTCCATCTATCCATTAAATCTATAAACTATTGAGCATTAGTGGTTTAAAGCCTTATGTTGTTGAGAGTGTTCATGCATGCCTTGAGTGAGAATAAAGCTGAAATGGTCATCTAACTTGATCCAACCCATCATCCATTCCAATATTTTTGAGAACAATATTGAAGATTATATGTTACCGGGCATCTCCGAGATGCAACCTAGGAGAGTTTCCTGGAGTGCTAACATAATTGGCATCAGCCGAGGAGAGGAAACTGAAGCTCAGCTTCCCTGGGAGACGACACAGATCCAACTTTCATGATAGACAATGTATGGACACTTTTTCTGGTTGTAATCATCTACCTGGAAACTCTACTGGAGGCCGAACCTTTTTGGTGGCTCCACATCATATTTCTGGTTCAGTTTGTGAGGCATACTCGGAGAAATCCACATAAGTCACAAGCTGACCCAGTGCCTAACCCTGAAAATATCCTCAAGGAAAGAAAGGTATTGTAGAAAGGAGTAGTAGGTTCAAGTAAACCTAAACAATATCCTATATCTCTTCAAGAAAATCCTGCAATAAAACAAATACATGTTGAGAGTATAGCTTCTAATACTAGCAGCGAAGAAAATATCTTAGAGATTCATAAAGCTCCTTATTCTTTAGGTTCTTCTTTTGTTGTAAATCCAAAGAAAACCTCACCTCATATCCATCATACTCCTTTATTCCTATCAATCACCCCTCAACCCTTTGTCATTTTAAACTTCTAGTACCCATATAGCCACCACAGTTATGGCAAGAGCATAAGCACCCACAAAAATGGAAAGAATCATAGCTGCTAGGTATGGAACTCTAATATTGCCCACTTCTTTGAATGCCATGCCTACTAAAGAATATTAGAAGTAAATTCCTAAGTTCACTGGGACTAAAGGTGTTACAGCTGAAGAAAATCTTGAATCATTCTATAGCTATGCTGATAACCTAGATATTAGTGAAGATGATGTCTGGATGAGAATCTTGTTCAAAGCCTAGATGGAGAGGCTAGAAAATGGTTCAGAGAACTAAGCCCATGATCTATAGTTGATATTGAGGCTTTAGATGATGCATTCCTGAAGCATTGGGGGGATAAGAAGGATCTCTTCTACTACCACACTGAGTTTGGGAACTTACAAAGGGAAAATGGTGAGTTGTTGTCTAATTTTAATAAGAGATTTAACCACATGTACAATAAGATACCTATTGAAGTAAAACCCACCACTACCTCTGCTAGACTCATTTATGCCAGTGCCTTTGATTCTAAATTTTGTTTATTGTTGAGGGAGAGGCGATGTGCTACATTAGCTAATATGAAGGATGCAGACTTGGAAGTAGAATCAAACATCATGGTTGCAGAAAACCTTAAAGGTAATGTTGATAAAAGGATACGAGGGGCAAGCCTTCATCATCCTCTGATCCTAAGATAGATAAAATGACCAAAATTATTGAGTAATTAGCCTCTGAAGTTTCCAAATTAAAGGTTGAGTAGCATTCTGGGAAAGGAAGGGTTAATAATACCTTTGCTCTTCCAAATCCAGATCTATATAGAAGACCTGATGAGCAGCTGCAGATTTTGCAAAGAAGCAAAGAGGCCAATGAATACCAAAGGTTGAAGGTCCCTTTTCAGAATGCAAACATGGAAGAAGAGCAGTTTGAGGAAGATGATGAGATCCATGGTATGGAAGACAAAGATAATGCCATCATTTTAACCAAAGCTGCCTATGAGAAGTCATTATTCAATGACCAGATCAGCCAAGAGTGGGATGGTGAAGTTGTTCTACAAACTAAAAATCAGTACCAATATAATCTGATGTCTATGATGAATAAGATCAAATAAACTCATATTCATAAAGTTGTTGTCCCTACAGAACAACAAGCTAATAAGAAAAAGAAATCACCAGTTGATCCTATCATTCTCAAAGCTCCAACCATAGAGGTAAGAGGCCTTATCAAGTCCCCTTCTTCATTCAATTTTCAAACAGAAATCTAGAAGCCAAGAATACCTGTGCCCATGATTGAACCAGTGAAGAATGAGTCCTTCAAGAAATCTATCCTTGAGGCTCTTGAGCCTAAAACCATCCAAGCTTCCACTGACTATGTAAATCTGCAAGATGACCAACCAACTATTATTCTTAGCCCAATGATCAAAAACTATGAAGACAACTCCCCATCATTCTATATTATTTGTCTATTTATGATGAAATCCTTCACAATTTCCCTTTGGACATTGGAGCCAGCCATGATCCAATGCCCAAGGCTGTCATGGCTAATCTCGGTCCTAACATTACCAAGCCTTATCAGTTGGCCTCTACGTAACTTAAAAAATCAGCTTGTCGGATCACAGAGGAAGAAGGCCCACAGATTTGGGACATGTTCTTTGATGGGGCTTTCTCTGAGGGAGCTGTAGGAACATGTGAAGTCCTTGTGTCCCCCACACAAGAATGCATGATTTATCTTTCATATTAACTTTTCAGGTCACAAATGGCACAGCAAAGTGTGAAGCAGACCTTATCATTCAATAGGTGTACAAAACCTCCCAATGAAAACATCCAAGGCTGAAAGCATATGAAGAGGAGGTGAAATATAGACCATCTCTACCTGATAATGTCAAGTGTTCCAAGCTTTTTGAAGTAGAGGATCAAGTCAATAGGATTTTGTATGCCTTTGATGAATTGGCTGATATACACATTGACCAAGAGAAAGAAACCTTTCATGGAAAGGTAAAAAGGGTCAATATTTAGTTTGGTGACTGTTTTCTCAAAAGGGATGCAATAAAGGAAGCATATGTTTTTCATGGCCCATTCAATGGGTTGTTCTTCAAACTTTATTTTACTTAAGGCTTTCAAGCCTTGGTATTGTAAATATGTTGTTTTCAATGTTTTTAGTTCATGCTTAATAGAATTCATGACCAATGCAACACTAAGAGGAAGATTTGATCTTGTTGTATACAGGAAAGGCATTGATCTGTGGTTCTTGAAACCTCACAGGGAGGATTTCATCCCCAAAAGGAGCCAATGTTAGTCTTGGAGGAAAATGGCCCAAAAATGGATCTAAATATGCCCCAAAGTCTCCAAGTGTGCTTAAAAAATCACACCAAAGGATCCAAGCATGCCCCAAAAGTATTTAAAATCCTCTTAAGGATCATTCAAAGTCAAAATGGTTGTAGGAGGAAAGCCCTTGGAAGGGTGGGAATACATTATCAGGAGGCTCAAATCACTCTAAAACCACGAAAAATCATTATTGCGGGCTTAATATGGGCATCGCACAACAACCGTTAGATTTGGCCAATCAACGGCCTAGATCTAAGCAGAAAACCGCTTATCATCCAGGTAGATGGGACAATCTAAGGGCGGACACATGGCACCACCGATCAACGATCACCGATGATTGGATTAGCAGGTCGCATCGGTGGGAGACATAGGTTATATATATATATATATATATATATATATTATATAATATATATATATAAAGGGGCCCGGGCATTGAGCGATTGCATCGTATCGCATCGGGGTGGGGCCTATGCACATATAGACAGGTGACCCGATACCCAGACCTGACCACGATATATATGAGAATTCATAAATTTTGAGATCCACGCCCATGCAGTTTTCATTGTTTTTATGTATTTTCGTTATATAACAAAAATACCAATGGAGCTTAGACAACGCTGATAGCGATAAAACCCCAGACCCAATGGATTCTAAAATGATATATTATAATATTTCAGGTTTGGGGAAAGCTATTTTTCAATGATTTTTGTGTATTTTCATTGTTATAACGAAATACAAAGGAAGCCAGAGGTAGTGTGGTAGCGATGGAACCCAAACCTGATGGGTTTCTAGAATTAAAATATAGCATATTTGAAATCTGCGTAAAGCCCATTTTCAATGTCTTTCACGGTTTTTATGTATTTACAAAATACACAGGCCAAGCCGAATGCAACTTGTGATGGAAACAAGGCTGGATCCAATGGATAATTAAATCATATTTTAGGACTTTTGACATCCAGAATGAACAGTAAGGGGCGAGAATTCTCAAAATTGTTGTGTTTTCTGTTCATAACAGAAATCAGTCACTATCCACATTTTAAAGATATTTCTTAGGCCCGAAGATCCATTTCACCACAAAGCAAAGGCCGAATCCATGGCAAAGCAGTCATGGAGCCACAACACGCCACAAGGCCAAATCAAACAAGATTAGGGAGCACCAATAGCACAAACAACGCAACAGTCATCTTAACAAACATTATGGGGCATCTCTAGCATGAGAGAGCTCCCAGGTGTCACAGCAAGCTGCCCAAAATATCTGAATATAGTTAGTCTTCTGCCAGAAGAAGAAACCTTTGAACCATGCTTCCTATTGAGGGAATCAATTAGTTGAAGAGACAAAAGGATAGATTAAGACCCTTGAAACCTCAAAAGGCTTAGGATCATTGTAAACGGGCTATAAATAGTTGTTAGGAAGATGTAACAAGGGTTCAAATTTTGGAGATTATTCCTCCTCTGTTCCTTCAAGCTTCTCATCTTCATTATGGAAATACAAGCCTCTTTTGCCATTATATGTTCAACATGCATTCTCTTTGTTGTTCTATGCTTGCACTTGAACAATTTGTTCATGTTTCCTTTGTGTCTAAGGCCATATAATTTTCATCTTATCTCTACTTTGATAACTTAGATTCGCAAGAGCCTTTGCTGCTATAGCTAACCATTCATATGTGGTCATATATGCATCTTCCAGTACAATTAGTATTATCTTTTGCTGCCTGTAGCTAGTCATTCATTTATGTTTATATATGCAATCTACAGATACAGTTAGTATTCTCCATCTATCAATTAAATCTATAAACTATTGAGCATTAGTGGTTTAAAGCCTTGTGTTGTTGAGAGTGCTCATGCATGCCTTGAGTGGGAATAGAGCTAAAATGGTCATCTAACTTGATCCAAACCATCATCCATTTCAATAGTTCTGAGAACAATATTGAAGATTATATGTTACCAGGCATCTCTGAGCTGTAACCTAGGAGAGTTTCCTGGAGTGCTAATAGGGAGAATTATTGACTCCTTAAGAGTTTTGGATGACAATTAGAGTTGAAGATGCTTAGTCATAAGACAATCTTTAATTTTTAAAGATAACCTTTCTTAACTAATAATAGAGTAAAATAGACTTTATAATTTTTTGAGGTTTAAATGATTTCACCACCTAATGGAAAACTTTATAGAGTTATCTAATTTTTATCTAATTTTCAATTTTCATAACCACTTCCTTAAAAGTTCCTACTTTCAAATTGAAAAAGTCATAAAATGGTTTCAAGAGATGTTTGTGAAAATCCAAAGGTACGCTATTAACATTATTTTCTAAAAGGAAAATGTGAATGCAATATGATAACACAATTTTCTCAAGATACGATTATTCACAAGTATGATGGTAAAATCACCCAACACCAAATCTAAAAGAAAAACTCTAACAAGATTGTTTACATAAATTTCTTAACAAAATAAGAAAAATATAATCAAATAAATACTTCTTCTTATGTTGAAATTTAGATGAACTTTAACTTGTAAAGTTATAAGAATTAAAGTGTAGTTCAAATGAGGAAATCTTTGTTTGCTATGTATTACCTTTTAAAATAAAAACTTGTAAAAAGTGTTTTAACCATTTTCGAATCAAAGTAATGCTTTTTTAAAGAAAACGATTAAGGTTTATAAATCCCCTATTTTGTCTATTTTAATGAAACTCATTACTTCTTCCTTTTTAAAATTTGAGTTCAAAGTTTACTCTGGTGAAGATGTCAAAATACTTGTGAAGAGTTGCAAAAGAAAGTTACATATCAGAAAAAACTGAAAACAAAACTGAAAAAGTAAAGAAATGAATCAAAGTGAGTATATGAGACTTACCATTGAATAATTTCATTTAATCTTACCGGGAAGATATGACTTTCGTCAATGCAAGGTAACTAACCCTAAATCATTATTTATTAAATCTAATCTAAAGTGAGCAGTAAGCTTAAGAAAGTAATGTCATGTTCAAGGGAATTATATTAACCTAAATCTATCAAAAATAAAAATTAAGAAATTCTTCTTTATCAATTGTAGTGATGAATGTTCTTTCTCAATTCTAAATTTATATTAGCCCCAAAGTATATAGAATGATTCAAACTCAAATGATGTATCAATTAAGTATATGATGAAGGTTTTAATCTCTAAGTATGGAGTGATATATTAAATACTTAAATAAAAGATAATTCAAAATAAATTAATCATAATCTATTAGCTTTACCTCTTGCATTTCCATATTTACTAAGCAAATAGTAAGAATTGGAACAAGCATAGATGAGATCATGAATAAGGCCATTTGCCACAAGATTCAAAAGAAAGCATTTGACTAAATTTTTCTTTAAGATAAAAATACCTTTAATATTTAATTAACTATCAAGAGATTTGATCAGAGAAAGTTATTGGAACTTTCTAATGAGGAAAGTTACAAAATTTGATGATCCGGTATGAGCCTTTTGATAACATGTTAAAGGATTATCAACACTTTTATGAGAGAAAGCAAAATTTAGAGAATTCTCAAATTTTGATGAAGCAATAAGTATTTCCCTGAACATATTGCAGATTTATAAAAAGTTAAGAACTTCTTTATTTTAAGTTTTGAAATAAAACAAGGAAAACCAAGAAAATAAATAATGATGAAAAGAAAAACTAATGATAGATGAAAATGAATTTTTAAAATGCATACCTGGAAGAATTTTAACTGTAAGTTACCTCATATATCTTGAAGTTCTTCCATGTATTTCTCAAATTTTCCTATGTTCAATATCATCTATTTATTTAATCTAAAATGCTAAGTAATGAATTTCATTCATCTCAAATTTACATAGGATGACAATAGTAGTAACTATAACCTTCTTAGAAGTACTTGTAAATCAAATATTGTCAAGCTATAACAAGGTTATTATTAGTGTGACGAAGTTTCTTGCTAGATCCAGACAACCACAAAATTTATAGGTTTATGATATGTTTTGAATTACTTTGTCATAAAATGAAAAATAGATTCTTTGATCGGAGAATCCACAGTAAGAGAGTTTTTACACCAATGTTTCGAATCCCAAATGGGATCCATCTTCAGGGTAAAGAGAAAGATGATAAAGATGATAATAGAAGAGCCAGAAGGAAGAGACAAATATTCATGAGAGAAGGAATAATGAAGGAACAACACAGGTCGACAAGAAAGATTAATAATGAAAACCTAAAATTAAACTAAAAATTTTTTACATTAATATTTTTATATAAATTAATATTATTAATTTAATACTTTTAAAAACATAATCTTTATAAAACCTCATAATCTATAATAAATATAATCTAAAAACTTATATATATATTAATAATCATAACCTAATATCTATATACCATTAATATTTATAAAAATCTAATATTCAATAAAGCTTAATCAATAATAAACGCTTAATATTATATAACCTATAATCTATATTAAATTAATATCTATAAACTTTATATATATAATAGTATTAATTAGTATTAATATATTCATAGTATTAATAATAGTATTAATAATATTAATAATATTAACTATATTTAATATATTAAATATATTATTAATAATATTTAATAGTAATTAATATATTAATACCTATAAAACTTTAATATATATAATAATATATATATATAAATATATACTAATATAATATTAATATTAAAACCTATAAAACTTAATATATTAATAGAATTAATAAGTATTAATGTAGTTAATATCTATAAGAATTAATATATTAAAGTATTAATATATAATAAATATTAATATTATATCCTTAATCTATATACATTAATATTAGGTATCTACAAGTCTATAATAACGTAATATATTAATAATAGAAAACTTAATATTATAGTAACCTTAAAAGATTATAAATAATATTAATATCTATAAACTAATAAATAAATATCTATACAACATAATCTATATTCTAAATATTAATCAATATCTATAAAATTTAATATTAATATAACATAAATTATATCTTAAATTCTATATTAAAATCTAAACTATAATAAAACCTACATTAATGTCTAATATATATTAAAACGTGAGACTGTAAAGGGAAAGGGAGGGAAAGACTAACCTGCTAGACAACTTACCTGGGGTTGGGATGGCGTTTCTTAATTTCACTGATAAGGGGAAGCCAGCTTCCGCTAATCTCCACACCGCTGTCTCTGTTCAGGTTACAAGGATGCTTCAAGATTTCGAGGGCTTCTCTGATTTTCCGTCTCTGATACTGCTCTTCTCTTGCGATAATTGATGTGTTTTCTAAGCAGATGCGTTTTCTAAACACCACATCTGCTTAGAAAACGCATCAATTATTGCAAGAGAAGAGCAGTATCAGAGACGGAAAATCAGAGAAGCCCTCGAAATCTTGAGGCATCCTTGTAACCTGAACAGAGACAGCGGTGTGGAGATTAGCGGAAGCTGGCTTCCCCTTATCAGTGAAATTAAGAAACGCCATCCCAACCCCAGGTAAGTTGTCTAGCAGGTTAGTCTTTCCCTCCCTTTCCCTTTACAGTCTCACGTTTTAATATATATTAGACATTAATGTAGGTTTTATTATAGTTTAGATTTTAATATAGAATTTAAGATATAATTTAGGTTATATTAATATTAATTTTTATAGATATGATTTATATATTAGAATATCGATTATATTGTATAGATATTATTTATTTAGTTTTATAGATATTAATATATTATAATCTCTAGTTATATAATATTAAGTTTTATATATACTAATTATTATTATTTTTTTTTTTCTCGGTAAAAGACTATCTAGACTATTGTATTATATGTACATTGAATTTTTTACAATCAGTGAAACATGCCGTCCAGGGCCAACAGTTGCTCCCTGGATTTCTAAGCATGGAAAGCTCCCACACGGGGGCTGTGTCTACAAAATTCCCAGCGTTCAAAGGCTCCCTTGCAGGGGCAGCATCAGCTGGTTTCCCATATCCCTTTTCAAAATTGACCTCGTCTCTCCAGCGAGGCCCAACCGACAAAAAAACTAAGGTGCTAAGGTGCAGCAATACACTAATTAGACTCATGATTGCCCACGCAGGGGCTTCTTACTAAAATTGACTGAAGATAATGGCTATCAGACAACCATATCTGATCCAACATGAACTCAACCGAGTTGAGAGAAGACCAAAGACCATTCGGATATGAACAAGACAGAGGCAGAGATGTTTGCTGCCAGACAACATGATCATAATGCAAAATTAGATTACCCAGTATTGCTTCAATCCTGGGAACGGGCAGAGGGTGGACGGTGGCCTGCAAGATGTGCCTCAGCCTCCTCACATAAGCTTTTGTCCTCCACGACGCGTGCCCAGCCATGTCCTTCTTCGACGCTGTCCCACATCGCCCTCCACTTCTCCTCGGTGAAGCCCGGAGGAGCTGGCCCCAATGATGGCGAGGGAACTTGCATGGGCTCCTTCACCTTGCCGTCAGCTTCCAACAATGGTTGCGTAGCTGATGCTTCCCCTTCCACTCCGCCTGGTGGCATTGGTGGTGGCGCCGCCATGTCTTCCGCTTCTTCAGGCGATTTGGTGAACAAGATTGAGATGTGGGCGCTGATGCCCGCGTTCTCCGACGTGCTGCCCAAGGAGAAAATGACAGAGCCAAAGGCCGGAAGCCCCGTCTCTCCCGCACTCGCACTACCAACCTCCACGAATTGTCTGGCCTGCAATGGTGTTGCTTTTGCCCTCCGATGGCAGTAGCAACAGCAACAGTGATGATGTTCCTCTCCTGCTGGGTGCCGAGAGGATGATCCTCTTCCCAGACCTCTCCTGCTCTGCTGCCGCGCTCGAATCCTTGCCATAGAGCTTTCACCACGCTTGCCCAGTTCCAAGACCTCTGCCAACTGAATGATGACCCCACGGTGCCCTGTGGGAGAATTCGAAGGCAGGAATGCCTCAGAAGCACAAACACCAGGTGAATTACGCCTTCGTTTCCGCGCGGAGTACCACCAACTGCGGATGATGCAGAATTCCTCCCCATACCAGGCTTTGCCTGAGCGTCGAATGTTCCCCCAATCCAATTTCCCCTGCCCCTGCAGAAATCCTCGCTCAGCCTTGTAATGAAATGGCAATCCGCCATCTTGCGTCTGAATGAGCATTTTGCGGATACGGATCGAGCCTGCCTTAATGGCTCTCTGTACATCCTTACTGTCCCTCTGCTCGGCATTGAATGCTTGGAGCTCCAGCCTTCCCATTCTAATTTTTGACGGCTTATGACCATTGTCGCTTGTCTTTGGCACAAGGCAGCACATGCTATGCATGTGTCTCGTCCGCCTGAGACGTGCCTTCACCCGCATCCGGGAACTCTGCATCGCTATGGATGAGACTCTTGCAGTCCTGAGCCGATTGAAAGTTTGGGATGATGTCCAGGTTCCCAGTTAGAAGGGTCCGGGAACAAGCCACTCCCAAATTGGCTAGGAGGTCAGCAGTCTTGTTGCCTTCTCTTCATGTGTGAAGAAAGGTGAGTGCTCTGTGATGGTGCATCTCCCTTTCAATGTTGTTCAGTCTTGCTTCAAGTCTCCAGCTGTGAGCCACTTTCCTAGTTTGAGAACCATTCTGTATTCGTGTGGCCATGTTGATGATGATCTGGGAGTCTCCTTCTACCATTAGTGGATGTAGATTGAATTCCCTTGCTATAGATAGTCCTTGCCAAAGTCCTTCCAGTTCAACAGAGTTGTTGGTATCCCATCCAATGTTACCAAAGTAAAGCTGCAAGAGGGAACCCTTAGAATCTCGTAAGATGCCCCCAAACCCTGCTTGACCTGGGTTGCCCTTGGAGGCCCCATCAAAGTTGAGTTTGTAGGTTTTAATGGGTGGGGGTATCCATCTGCTATTATCCTTGATGTTTCTGTTAGTTCTCTGTGTAGTGATGGTTTCCTGATGTATCTGTAGCTCCCAATTATCAAGAATATTTTTCTCATTGTCGGCGGTTGGGAAGTCCTCTTTTGCCCAAGGATGCAAGAGCAGGGTTTCTCTGAGATTGCCCTTCAGACGATTCCAGATTATTTCTATTGGGGAGTTCTGATTTTTGAAGATGCGTCGATTCCTTTCCTTCCAGATGTTCCAAAGAGTTATACCCGGGATGATATTCCAGAGATAATTGAGTATCGCGCAGCTGTAGGGACTTTTTGGCCATTGTCTGATGGTGTCAATGATATCGTTGTTTACTTTGCATCGTCTTTGGCATCTGAAGCTTATCTTGTCCTAGATCTGGTTGGCAAGAGGGCAAGTGTCTAGAAGATGTTGCTGGGTTTCCTCATTTTGGAAGCAGTTGTGACATATAGAGGGACCCTGAAAATTGCGTCTTCTTAGCCTATCCCATGTGAGAATTTTCTTGTGTCCTACCATCCAGAGGAAGTGGGTTATTTTAGGCCATGCTTTAAAACTCCATATTCTCCCCCAGAGAGGGTCCGGCCTGATGGGAAAATCGCCAACCAGATTATACGCCTCTGAGGTGGAATAGGACCCTTTCGGTGTGTAGCCCCATCTAAGAATATCCACACCTTCCTGATATCGGTTGCTTCTCTTCTTTAAATCGTTCTCCAGTTCATCGTTTCCTGCAATATTAGCGTTGTTGATTATCTGATTAATTGATAGCCACTGTCTGAATCCATTCTCCGTTTCTTGAGTCCAAAACTGGTGGACGGTGGCCAGCTGCTGCTCCTGCCCAAGCTGATTTGCCTCTGGTGAAAAAACGCTAGAGAGGCTGGGCATTTGATTCCATGCATCATTCCAAAAGTGAGCCGTACACCCATCCCTTATCTCCCAGAAGCTATGTTTCTGTATAAGCTGATAGTGTTGCTTCGCTGCATTCCAGATGAGTGAGCCTCTGTCCGTAGGTGTGAATCTGATTAGTTCTTCTTGGGGCCTATTATTGGCGTATTTGGCTCTCCATATTTTGGCCCACAGTTTGTCCGGATTCGTTACCCACTGCCACCATATCTTAGCATTCATTATAGTGTTGCTGTTGTCAGGGTCCCTTAGGCCTATACCTCCCTGGATTTTGGGCTTGCATACTGTATCCCATTTCACCAAAGCCCATTTGCGATTTGTCTCTGTGCTTCCCCATAGAAAGTATCACTGCAGATTTCTTAGTCTTTTTAATACCCACTTTGGGGCTGCCAAGATAGAGAAGAGGTAGAGAGGCATAGCCTATAATACAGACTTTATCAGTACCACTCGACTAGCTAGATTGGGAGAGCGCAGAGTCCATAGAGAGAGCTTTGACTCGAGCTTTTCTAACAGGATCCTCCAGGCTGGTTGCTTTAAGGCAGATGCCGTGAGAGGAGCTCCAAGGTAAGTGGAAGGGAGAGAGGCAGTGCGGAAGCCTAGAATGCGGGTAACAGCAGATTTGACCACAGGAGGGGTGTGGAAGAAGAAGATTTGAGATTTAGAGGAATTAACTTGGGTACCAGAGGCAGCTGAAAAGTCACTGAGCAGAGATTTCAGATGGTAGGCTTCTTGGACCGAAGGGTAGCCGTAGAGCATGGTATCATCAACAAATTGTTGATGAGAGGAGGCAGGGGTGTGGTGGATAGAGATTCCTTTGAGGTGATGAGAAAGGAGGGCTTGATTGATGTGCCTTCCTAGCCCTTCTGCCATGATCACAAAGAGAAAGGGGGAGAGGGGATCTCCCTATCTTATACCCCGAGAGGGCTTGAAGGGACGAGAGGGGAATCCATTGACCAAGATAGAGAAGTGGGAGGAGGTGATGAGACTCATAATCCAACGAACCCAAGAGGAGCAGAATCCAAATGTTGTTAACATGTGGTGAATGTAGGTCCAACTGAGTTTGTCAAATGCTTTGGATAGATCTAGCTTGAGCAACATACCTGCTTGCTTGGATTGCTTGAGCGAATGAATGATTTCATTCGAGAGAATGATGCCGTCCAAAATCTGTCTGCCTTCGACATAGCCCGACTGTTCCGGAGAGACGAGCATGGGAAGGAGAGGTTTTAGCCTGTTAGTAGCGACTTTGGATATGACTTTGTATATGACGTTACAGAGAGCAATGGGCCTGAACTTGTCAGGCGTCATGGAGTTCTCCTCTTTGGGAATGAGGGCGATAAATGTGGAGTTGAGGGAAGGAAGAATCCATCGCATTACTCTAGATTCCTCAACTATCTCCCAGACATCCTTTTTAATCATATCCCAAAAAGCATGAAAAAACGTTGTGGTGAAGCCATTCGGGCCAGGGGCCTTACCTTCTTTAAGATGTGCCATTGCCTCATCAACTTCCTGGGGCTGAATTGGGCACATGAGGAGCTCGTTTTGTTCTTCTGTTACTAGCTTGGGAATGTTGCTGGTTATTTTCCCAATCTCCCTTTGTCTGTCCCCTTCAGGCTCCCTGTGAACTTGTTGGAAATGACTGAGGAGGGTTTGTTCTATTTCCTTGTGCTCCTCCACTCTTGCCCCCTGTTGGTTCTGGAGGAAGGGGATGTTATTGTGCATCCTCCTCTGTACTGTTGTATTATGAAAGAACTTAGTGTTGCGCTCTCCCTCCCGCAACCATCTGACCCTCGATTTTTGTCGCCAATATATCTCCTCTTGTTTCCTTCGTTCCTCAAGCTGATCTGATAGGTGTCGTTCCTGATCCAGAGTTGCGTCCGTGTGCCCATTAATGATTATTTTCTGATGAAGCTCCTTCAGCTTATTATTTAATTTCTACTGCTCCTCAAATATGTTCCCAAAAGTCTCCCTATTCCAGCGTTTTAGATGACTTTTTAGGAACCATAATCGTTGCTGAAACCGATACATTTTTGAGCCCTCCGGAGGGATAAAGGAGGCCCAGGTGGTTTTGACGAAATCCTTGAATGCAGGATGTGTGAGCCAAAAGGCTTCGAAGCGGAAAGGGCGCCTGGTGCTATCCCCTGGTCTTTGCCATTGCAGGGCTATTGGCCAATGGTCAGACCCAGTGTGGGCAAGTATTTCCGCCGAGAAATCGCCTCCAAGGTGGACCGCATTGTCCGAAATCAGAAATCGATCAAGTTTAGAAGAGATCTGATGCTTTCCCCCTCGGCGGTTACTCCAGGTGAAGGTACCATTACAAAATGGTAGATCTATGAGAGAGGCCGATCGTATGAAGTCCTTGAAACGATCTGCCTCTGGTTCTAGTCTTGTTCTTCCTCCTGACTTCTCCTCTATCTTGGTTATCATGTTGAAGTCTCCGCCTACTATCCAAAGAGGATGCTGCCGATTTCTGTTTAGTACTTCAATGGTATTAAGGAGCACACTTTTACTGCCGGAATCCTGCGGAAAGTAGACATTGGATAGGTTGCCATGAACGTTGGTACCTAGAATATGGAATGATGCCTGTATAAGATGATGGGAGGCATGAAAATCTGAGAGTGAGACAGCTTGGGAGTTCCATGCTATTGCTAGTCCCCCAGAAGCTCCCGAAGCATCGACAGCCACTGATCTACAACCTGGCCAAGCTTTCGCAAGAAAGCGACCTAGCATAGTGCTGTTGCATTTGGTTTCCTGAAAAAAACACATCTGCAGTTTTTCCATCTTGATCATTTTTTTCAACATCCGTTGTTTTCCTGGGCTGTTAAGCCCTCGTAAATTCCAAGAGACAAGCTTCATGGTTTAACTGATTTGTGAGGGCCTGTAATACTTTGTCAACTTTGCATACCTTCCTGAATCCACCAGGATTTTTCCAACCTCTATGGTTCTTTGGAGATCTGTCTTCCGCCCTCTCTTTTTAGAGTCCTTTGGACGTGCGCTGTCATTCCATTCGCTGCCAGGTTGAATGCCGAGTTGATTTTGGTGATAAGCTCTGGAGATGACCTCTTCAAGTTTTTCTAGATCTGTCTCAGTGATGGATTCATATGCTTGTTTCCTGCAAGCTAGCTCCAGATCGATGATGTTCAGGCCATGTAGGTCAATGCTTTCGAGCTCTTCCTGCATATTTTGGACTTGGCTTCCTTCTTCCTGATTAATCTCTGTGTCCTTCGGAGGGAATATCAACCCATCCATTTTCATTTCCTCAGGGATCGCTGGCTCATTTTCCGGGCTCCTCCTAAGAATGATAGGGCTAGTCACAGGCGATTTGGACCAAGGGGGAATAGAAGGGGGGGGATTGGTGGAGGAGGAGGGGCGGTTAGGGTTATCAACGGGAGCAGAAGGCGGATCTTCTGAGAGATCTCCTGAAATGTCAGAGCTATTCTTGGAGGCAGGGTTTTTGTGGTGAGGGGCTCGGGAAGCTTGGGGGGGCATGCTTTCATGGGAGGGGGCAGAATCCTCTGGGAGATTGCCTAGAGACTCAAAGCTGTTCTTGGAAGCATGGTTTTGGGTTTTGGATGGCTGGGGCTTTGGCCCATTTTGAGGCTTCTTGTGCATGCGTTTCCTGTTCGTGACTTTGGTGAAGCCGTCTTGGGGGGAGGTATCAGAGGTCTCAGGAGCACTGGTTTTAGCATTGAGGGGGCAATCCCTAAATAAATGTCCTATCACATGGCATCTGCGGCATCTAAAGGGGACATGCTCGTAGTCAAGAGGCTAGATCCATTCCTCGTCTCTATGGGTTAAAGTAACATAGTCAGGAAGGGCTTCATTGAGCCTGATGAAAACACAGATTCAGGCATAGGAAATGAACTTACGGTTTTTTGTTTCCTCAGCAGCCTTGATGTATTTGCCCACTCCATTGCCAATCTTCATTAGGCATTGCTCTGCTCAGTATTCCTCCGGGAGCGAGAAGAGCCTGATCCAGACGGGAGCCCAGGCCAGATCTTCATTGTCTGGGTTGAATCGGGGTTTCCAGTTTCTGAGGTAAAGCCCCGCCGAGTTGAAGAAATACGGTCCTCCCCCCAGTATTCTATGCTTATCTTCCAAACAGTAGAAAATGACTGTGAAGAAGCCCTTTGCCCCTAATTGAAGGGTGACATCCCCTTTTGGCTTCCATTTGGCAGCTATCCATCCCCTTAGGGCTCGTTCAGTAGGCCAGAACCCTATGAACTTTCCTATGACTGCATGATCTTGCATGAAGTCTATGCGGCTGTCAATGATGTCTCCAGGCAGCTCTATTCTCGGTCTCTCCTTGGCTATTGGGCGGCAGGTCGAAGAGGTGACCTGTGGTTTATCATTTTTTGGATCTCGATCGCTCTGCGAGTTGCTATTGTCTTCCGGATTCTTCTGCCCTTGACAGAGCAGGTCCGGATCAAAGGATCCAAAGATAACTTCCTCGTTTGTTTTGAGGTTGGAAGGGGAGGGCTGCGATGCCCCCCCCTGATTCGTGCTCATGACTGTCGCTTTCTTCCCGTCCGAACGGATTAGGAGCAGGGGCGTCAGGCGCAGCGGAGGTCACTTGTTGTAGGCTGTCGGCGCTTCCTTAGGGAGCATTTCAGAACCCTATCCAGGCGCGCGCTCCCTAACCTATACTAATTATTAAGTTATATAGACTTTAGTTTTTTTACTAAATTATTTTAATGTTATTTAGTATAAGGATATATAATATTCATATTATTAATATTTATACTATTTATATATATTAAGTCTTATAGATTTCTTAATACATTACTCCCTATATTAATTCTATTATATATATTAAGTTTATAGGTTTAATATTATAATATATATAATAATACTTATATATATTATATATATCTATATATATATATATTAGTTTATAGTATTATATATTAATACTATTATATATTATAATACTGAATATTTATACTATTATTAATACTTTATATATAAAAGTTTTTAGAATTAATTTTTAATATAGATTATAGTTTATATAATATTAAGGTATATTGATTAGTTATGATATAGGTTGTTAAAATTAATGGTTATAGATTTAGGTTTATGATTTTTAATATTAATCTATATATATTAAGTTTTTTAGATTTTATTTTTATATAGATATGAGGTTATAAAGATTATTTTTTTTAAAGTATTAATTATATTTAATTTATATAAAAATATTAAATGTAAAAAAAAATTAGTTTAATTTTAGGTTTTCATTATTAATCCTTCTTGCCGACCTGTGTTGTTCCTTCATTATTCCTTCCCTCATGAGTATTTGTCTCTTCCTTCTGGCTCTTCTTTTATCATCTTTATCATCTTTCTCTTTACCCTGAAGATGGATCCCATTTGGGATTCGAAACGTTGGTGTAAAAACTCTCTTACTGTGGATTCTCCGATCAAATATTCTAAAAGCACACACCACAGATCTCTGAAATCCAATGAAAAATAGATGTCAGAAATATTTGATTCATTACTTTCTCACTAAAATCCACAATGAAAACAGAAAGAATATAATCTAAATTAATCTACTCCTAATTACTAGCTGAATAGAGGGAAAATGACTAGGTATAGTTATACTTCCAATGTAACCATTCTCTCATTTATTTTCTACCTGTATACAAGTTAAACATTAGTAATAATATGATGAAATCAATCAAAATAAAACAAAATCTATTATTTATGTCTAATGTTAAATTGTGTACAAAATAAATTTATTTAGAACTAACCTATTAGTAAACCATCTCTTTTGGAAAGCATTTGGTAAGAAAATATTAATGGGATGATCAAAGAATGGATGAATATTGGTTAAAGAGTGAAAAATTACAAAATGAGATGCTGGCAAAGCATGTTTTGAAGGAACATTTTCAAGACTTAGATTTGAATGATGTTGACATGAATGGAATGAATTTCTGAATACCGAATTAAATTTAAAACAAAGTGATTGTTGATATTCAAGATTATGAGAAACCAATCTCTCATCTTCACTTAATAAATCAATAATATGTTTGATATTACAATATTGAACATGCTTGCAAAAGGAAAAGAAAATGAAAGGAAAGAATGTAAAAACAAACAAATCATTAAGAAAACTAAAATTACGAAATAATTTTACAAGGCAATTCTAGAACTCATCATGGATCCTAGTCGATGAATTTCCACTAGAAGGACATTCCCTAAAAAAATTATAAATGTAAGTTTCTGAAAAAGAATTAGAATGAAATATGTTAGAAACTCACAAAATTAACTCATCAAAATTCTGAAAAATTAAGTTTGTGTTGACAAGAAGGAAACAAAATTAAAGCGTGTGAATCTTCACAAGATAGATTAGTTTTAAAAATTGGCGCACTTTGTACAAGATGTGATTTTTAACCTCATTGTCATGATAATAGTCATAAATTACCTTCTTCTTATGAAAATTAAATGGCTAATATGAACTAACAGAATCAGAAATTACAAAAGAAGAGAATTTTGCAATTAAATTATTATCATCCAAATGAATAATAGATGTAGAATTTTTGAAAACAAGGATTAGGAAAACTATCACTTGAAATATTAAGATAATCATCATTGACTATATTCTGATTTGAAAACACATCAGGATAAAGAAAATAATGCATGCTAGAATATAATGATGGCTGAAATGATTCATCTATACAATTTGTCGTATTATATTACTGGTTAAAAAAAGTTCTTTCAAATGTAATTACATGTTCTAAATTTTCTGAGTTTTCCCTTAAAGAAGATACTTCAATATGTTCATTAACTAAGTCATGTCATAAATTAGATTTTATTGGAACTATTGATTGATCACATGTATCATTAAAAACTGTTGCAATAACATTTTTAGATTCTATATTTATAATGGAAATATTTGTTTCGGAACTAAGAAAATGAAAATTACAATTTTCTAAGGATAAAGGTTTTGATTTAATTACAGGTTCGGGTTCCATAAAATCATTTAATGATTCAAGAGTAGTTAATGAGTTAGATGTGTCTTGTTCTTCATTAATTGATTTATTATTTTCAAGATTATAAGAAACAAGAGTAGTAAAATATTCAATTAAATCTTAAATTAAAGGAAAATCATCTGTGAAATATATAACAAAGAGACCAAAATATGTTATAAAAATTATATAAAGATTCATTATCATACATGTAAATATTGTCTAACTCTAAACACAAACTATCGTAACTGTAATTATGATGTGCTTTTAGAAATACTAGGTAGAAATGCTTCCATGAAAGAATTGACTTTGGAGGAAGCACCAGGAACAATTTGGGGATTCATCCTCTGATCATAAGAGTGAAAAGCCTGCAAATCTCATTATCAATGACTATATTAAAATACTTACATCTATTAAAAAAATAAGAAATATAATTTAACACATAAATATACTCTCACCGTCATACTTTAACTTTGATAAGGACTCAATCTGCTTCTTGGGCATGCCTCGTGTAGGCTTGTGTGAATTGAATCCATGACCAAGTGTAGGAATGCATATGGGAAGCATGATTAGTTAAAAATAATATAACAAAATTTAAACAAATAACTAATTCAAGGGCCTCCTTCTAGTGCCAAAATGTTGATGCCTCGAAATTTGTTGCACCAATGTGGGGGAAAACCACCCAGTGTAGACCTTAAAGAGACTCATTTCTTGTTTGGGGTTGTGGCTCTAACATGTTAAATTAAGTCCAAATACTTTTTCCCAATCGCTATCAGCTTTAAATCTTCCTTTAATAGCTAATAGCTAGGGACATTGGATCGAATCTTCGTTTATACCTAGAGAACGATAAACCATGGATAAGCAAACATAAATAAACTATGATTTTCAGAAGAAGATAAGATCGAATGAAAATATATGGGCCATTTATTTAAATTGCAATCGCATTGGAATCAGGGACAAATCCCAACATCATGGTCAGAATCGGAGGTGTTCCAATTGGAATTGCACTCAAACGAAGAAAATTCCAATTAGAATTATGAAAAGGAATCAAATCACAATCACTATTTGGAAGCATCCCTATTGGAATAAATTCACAATCATAGTGAAAGAGATCGAATTGCAATCGCAATTAAGTTGGGAGCAAAAATTGAGTGAGGACCATGATTCTTGCAATTGTGATATCACAATCACGGAAGGCCAAGGATAGGGCTGATCACAATTGCATAAATGGAGAGGCACAACTCTAACAGTTCCGAAAGACTTGCAATTAGGATTTTCCAAATGACGTGGTGGATGACATGACTTGTGACATCACTAATGATGTGGTAGATCGTAATCATAGTCAGTATGAGTTGGGAGTCATTTCTTTTGATAGCCGTGGATGCAATATATTTTAGATTGTGGTTTATAACCATGACGGGTCCGGAACTGATTGCAAATCGCATCGCAGAGGGGTAGGGATCAAGCCTATGGTTATTTTTACTGTGGAGATGCAGGGGAACTATGAAATGGGTGTATGAACCATCAGGTATGGGCGATCACAATCACAAAATGGATAGGCTATGGGATTTGGGTTATGGGATTTGCAATCTCCATGGACGCGAGATATTTATGAAGTGGAGTTCACAATATCGTTGCGTCTAGCCTTATCAAATCACAATCGTATATAATACGGTGGAAATTAATTGGTTTTATTGGAATCATCAAGATCATAGATCATAATCACTTATAATCAGGGAGAATAACTCATCCTTATCACAATCACAATTATCAAAGTGGGGAGTGGCACATGTCTCGTGATTTATGCAATTGCAATATCGCAACCGTAATGAAGTGGGGATGGGTCGATCACATTGGGAGTTATGGAGAAGCACACTATGATTGGTGGCCTAAAGGATTTTTGATTGCGATGGCCCCAGGTTGATGTAGTAGTGATGTCATGAGTGATGTAATGGTGACATCATGTAGCAATGTGGAGGATGATGTGGAGGGTGATGTGGCAAGTTACATGGAGGGTGACATAATGGATGACATCATAGACTATGTGGCACAGGAATGGATCCCACCAGGACTTTTATCATAGATCAAAATCGTTGAGGTGGAGGAATATGGGATCAAGCCTATGGATTATGCAATGCGATGGGCGCAATAATTTATACAATGGAATTTATTATCCCGTCGGGTTCGCCTTATCGCAATCGCAATGAGGTCAAGGTTGGGACTTAAGTCCATGGATGTTGCGATCCTTAGGACACAATGAATTATGAAATGGAATTAATATTGTCTTCGAGTCTGGCCTTGAATATCGCAATCGAAATGGGCGAGTGGAGGGGATGGATTTTGGATAAGTCAGAGTTTTTTTTCTTTTAAATTATAACTTATATTTTAATTGAACTCCGATTTATTATTTTTATTTTGATAACTCAATGTTTAATACTTAAGGATTTTTAAAGGCCAAGTATGAGCTTTGGTCTCCGGGGCTATGGAATTTGATTTTATGAAATAAATTCCATTCATTTAAAACAAATTTTTTTATTTTTTTATTTTTTATGAAAATAAAAATTGTTTTATTCAAACATATTTTTTTTTTTTTTTTTTTGTGTTTTAAAACATAAAAAGGTCCGTTGTTTTTAAATAATTAATTTCATCGGAAATTATTATATACAAATTGGGGGTTTTTGAATAGTACAAAATAATTCTAATGTTGACATTATGATGCATGTGTTGTACTTGATGGCAACCCCCTTGTAGTAGAAAAACTTACTTGTATATGGTAAGTAGATGAATCTACAGAAGAGATATCAGATGTGATAGAATGCATGGCAGTTGTGTTTACCGATATGACAAAATGTAGGAATCAGTTCAGAAGTAATGTACAATGGCAACTCTCTCAGATGAAATATCACAACACAACAGGTTAACAACAAAGAATTATAGATCAGTCTACACAGGATGAAGAAAGAGAGGTATACGTAGGTTCACCTTGACCATGCTGCATATAAACGCAAGTTCACTGTATATAAGTTATGTATACGTACACACACACTTTCACAAAAGGAAAAGCGCGTATATGTTGGAAAACTAAGCTTTTGGTCTCTGGTATTTGGTCCATGGTATTCTAATCCATGGTATTGGTCCAAGGTATCAGGTTCGAGGTATTGACCCTAGGTATTTGGTCCAAGGTATTGGTCCTAAGTGGTTTTGGTCCATGGTATTGAGAAAGGCCTAAAACTATAAAAGGAGGAGAAGATAATTAGGCCAAGAGGGCAAGTATTGAATATCTGATGAAGTGTGAGATCTAGTATGCAGGTTATCATCTTATGGTGCTTTGCTTGATCTGAACCAAGGATGAACCTTAGTGGTTGATGAGGGATAAGATCTAATGATGGATTGGGATCTTAAGGCTTGAAATGAATTATCATTATGTGGTTTTGATCATGTATAATGTAGATTTGAATACTAACGCATGTATTATTCTGTAAATGTTATGATCTGGGTATAACTAAAGTCTGGAATAGCTACAAAATTATAAATGAATATTTACAAATGTGTAGGCTGGTTGGCCTTGATAAAAGCATGTATACATGCTGGTTCGACACATGGAAGTAATGTATAGCTTATGAAGTATGTTTCAATTGCTTCTGTTTGCTGTTGTAGAGTTCTAGGTTTTGCTTTAGGTTTTGGTGACTGTATTTTGGTGACAGTATTCTGAATGATCAGATTGTTTGATTATGATTTTCTACATTGATGATGAGTTTTCAAAGTGATTGATTGATTTAGTTGTGATGTTTGAGTTTCAAGTGATTGGTTGATGCATATTTATTTGATAGTTGTATTTTAGTGGTGATTGATTTTGAGCTTCAATGTTGTTGATGGGTCCATCATGAAAATTGGATGAAATGTGGCCTTCAGATTATGGTATTATGTACTAGGATTATCTAGTCTGAAAATTTATGAAGCATGGTCCCTGGAGGAAGAAAGAAGGTCATAGCCTTCTATAGGTTGGTGCCTACGTACTAGTAAACATATCAGCTAGGACAAGAGGTAGGGGGTTGTAGCTCCCTTCTAGTAGAAGCTAGAGAATGAGAGAAGGTTGTAACCTTCTGCAGGTAGAAGCCTGCGTACTGGTATGAGTCTTCACTAATACAATGTTGTAAAAATATTTTGTTATTATTAAAAGAAGACAAAGATGACAACAGCAGGTGGTTTTCACCCACATTGGGTTTCCACCTTAAATCTTGGTGTTCATGTGTGTTACTTATGTGTGATGGTTCATTCTGTTATTAACTACACATGGTTACTGTTTAATGTTTGTTAAAGTACTGATGCATAGATTAAAGATCAACATATGATGAATTAACTAAATCATAAGCTTGTTGGATATACGCTGGTTTCCTTAGACACAGTTGGGTTTACACGCGGGTTACCTTCATTAGAGTAGGTCCTTTGGTAGAAGCTTGATCACTTGAAGCAGATCCGTAGAATAATGGGAAAGAAGCTAAAGAAGAAAATGTCTCAGAAGAAGAAGACATCTCAAAGGAACTATGACAGTGGGATAGTCGATTGGGGATTATGTGGAAGCAACTCTTCAGATTCAGAATCACCTCAGAATGAAGATGAACAAACAAAAGAACTATTAGGTATGAACTTGTTATCCTCTAGTGATACATTTCTTTGTCCATTTGAAGATGATGAAAGTGATAGCGAAAAAACTGAATTTTCTCTTATGGGTGAGAGAGAAAGATATCCAATAGAGGCAGAATTTAAAAGGCTCATGGAAAAAATTAGAAATCAATAAGATCTACTGTAGAAAAGGGAGTGTGCCTTCAAAGAAGAAGCTATTAAAATAAAAGCTCAACTACAGGAAGAAAACAAGGAAAACGAAGATCAATGTCAAAAGCTGCAGGATGAAGTGACATCATTAAGAAATGAAGTAAATAAAAGGAGCACAACAATTAAGAAACTCAAAGATAGATCCAGTTACTATGAAAGTCTTGAAGCTATGATACTCTCTCTAAAAGAAGATCTTGAAAAATCAAATAAGCAGAATGAAGAACTACTCCAAGCTCTTGAAGAATAAGAAAATGAAGTTCTCAAATTAAGGCAACAAGTGGAAGAATGAAGAAAAGCTAATGAAATCATGAATAAGAAGTATCTTGAAAGGGAAGAGCAATATTAGGTTGAGGTAAACATACTAAAAGGTAAATTAGAAGAAAAGGATAAGCTTTTATGATTCCAAGATAGTACTAAGATTTTGGATGATATTCTTAGTAGTCAAAGGTCTCCTTCCATCAAATCTGGTCTTGGTTTTCATGAATCTATTGAAGGTGAATCTAGCTCATGCGCTAAGGCAAAGAACTATAATCCAAAACTTGAATGCTCAACAAGGAGATTAGAGGTCAACCCCATCAACAACCAAGGAAAGCAATTCTTCAAAGAAAATATTTTACTCCTAACCATGGAAGTGATAGTTGATTATTTCCTCAAATGAATAATGTTGAATGTTTTATATGTCGTAATATTGGACATGTGGCAATGAGATGCAGAAGTAGAATGGTTCAAGACCATCACATAGAAAGATCATCAACTTCCAAGTACTTTAAGGGATATTGTTTTTCTTGCACTGTGTTTGGTCACAAAGCCATTGACTGTTATAGAAGAAATATGGAACATGTAAGATGTTATGCATGAAACAAGTTTGGAATTATAGCAAAGGAATGCAGGAGAAAATTTAGGACACCATACCAAAAGGAGAAAACATCATCATCAAAGATATGGAAGAAGAAGGAAGTACAGTTAGAAAAATGTGGCATGGCACAATGTACAGACATGACAGACTTAGGAGAAGCTGAAAGTATGAAACTTCAATGTTCTAAATCTCATACGCAAGTTTCATGAAGACAAGTTGCGTATATACACGAGTTAGAAGCTGCATAGTCACGTATATGTGGTTTGAGGAAAAGTGCAGTGGGAAAGACTCAGAAAAACTAATTTGATATGATTTTGACAATTATCAGTTATCTTTTCTATCATAATGATCGATGACTACAACTTCTGGATGCTATTTAGAATTTTTTTTGATCCTCACAAGTTGTTAATAATTTGATGTATATCTGATGAATGATGATGCCTTGATACTTCTTACTGATATATGCAATGATCATATCTGATAGTGAATAGGTGGAACATGTTTAGGGGCAGAACATGTTATGCTTATAACAGAGCATTGTTGGCATTATGCTTAGAAGTCTTTTCAATGATGATGATGATTATGTGGCTAAAGTGTTTTCTTTCTATGTGATGGTTATGAGTTTCCCATGATGAAATCTCAGATGATACTTGTATTGATTGGGGTTACATAGTTGTTATTTAGATCAGATTTATGGATGATTGTGGATAATGTTTTGATGATGTATGCAATACATATATGTTGCTTACATGGTGATCTTCATAAGGACAAGGAGAAGTGCAAAGCTTGAGTACACAACTTCATTAATTGATGATGATCCACTCATTGCTTTTATGCTGATGTCATCATACCTTGAAAGATGCATAAAATTCATATGGTGCAGTTATGATGCAGGATTCCTATAGTTCTTGGCTCTCACATGGTTGAGGATTGTTGTTGTTGATGATATCAAGAAATCTTGACAAATGACCATGAGATCATGGTTTTCTAGATACATATTTCTATCTCTTTGATGGATATACAATATGTTGGATACATGGATGATTACTTAAGTTGCATATTGATAAATATTGTTGGTTGGCCAAGAGAATGGTGTTATTGCAGGTCACATGAAGACATAGTTATATGAAGACATGACGTACTTAATGATGACGAGTTCTTATGATGATAGGTTGATACTCACATATGTTGATTACCATGGTTGATGCTTATCAGATGTGGGATGTTCCCTAGTGATGATACATGGTTGATATATTGAAGGTTCTTGCGGAAAGATCATGCAATACTTGATGATGATGTTATGATCATAGATGGTGACTATGGTGTTTTCACATACATATGATATGATGTGAATGATTTTGTGCTATTACTTGGAGATATGTCATATGCTTAGAAGACTTCTTTTACTAAGGAAACAAAGCAAGTTGATCTTGATGAGATCAAGAGGATGAATTGATATCTATATGCAGCATACTTTGTCATAGGTTGATGATATTTACACTGTCATATCTTGGGAAAGAATGATGAAAATATACAAGTTGCTGGTTTGGATGATGACAGATGCTTATGGTGTAGATCATACATGTTGTACGATAGTTGTTGATGAATATCATGGTCTTGTTTAGAAAATTCATCTTTGTTATAAATGTCGTCTATATCATTCAATGTAAAGGGCATATAAAGACCCATGATGTAATAACTTGTCTCTGTCTGTCATAGTCTTTTGATGAGTCCTTTTTGGTCATATGATGTAATTTATATCATGTATAAACAATTTATATATCACCACTTGGTTGGGAGGATGAGTCAAATTTGGTATATCCCCACTTGGTTGGGAGATTGATGTATGTATGAGTCATTGGTGATAGGAAGGTCAAACTCACATAGTCGAGTGATAGAGTCATGTTATTCTTTTGGACAATATTTTCAGACTCTCCATGTGCTCAGGGGGAGCATGGATGATATAGTGCATCTCAGAATGTACAAAGGGGGACTTTAATCAGAAAATTCAGTGTCCACTTAGGGGGAGCATGATCAATGTTTATATTCAACTATTTAGATATGGAAGTATTCTTTTTTGTCAGCCCTTTTCCCTTGATATCAAAGGGGGAGAATATCCTGGTCCTCCCTTTGCCCTTGATCTCAAAGGGGGAGAGTATTTTGGTGTTGCTTGTTATCTCTAATAATTTCTAAAGCTTGCGGTAATCAACACCAACATAGTTACCATCAAATCCAAGTGGGGAGATTGTTGGCATTATGATGCATGTATTGTACTTGACGGAAACCCACTTGTAGCAGAACAACTTACTTGTATATGGTAACTAGATGAATCCATAGAAGAGATATCACATATGACAGAATGCATGGCAGTTGCGTTTACCGATGTGACAAAATGCAAGAATAAGTTTAGAAGTAATGTACAATGGAAACTCTCTCAAATGAAAGATCACAACACAACTGGTTAACAACAAAGAATTATAGATCAGTCTACATAGAATGAAGAAAGAGAGGTATACACAGGTTCACCTTGACCAAGCTTCATATACACACAAGTTCACTGTATATAAGTCACGTATATGTACACATGCACTTTCACAGAAGGAAAAGCACGTATATGTTGGAAAACTAAGCTTTTGGTTCATGGTATTTTTTCCATGGTATTTTGATCCATGGTATTGGTCCAAGGTATTGGTCCTAAATGTTTTTTGTCCATGGTATTGAGAAAGGCCTAAAACTATAAAAGGAGGAGAATATTATTAGGCAAAGAGGGAAAGTATTGAATATCTGATGAAGTGTGAGATCTAGTATGTAGGTTATCAGCTTATAGTGCTTTGCTTGATCTGAACCAAGTATGAACCTTAGCGGTTGATGATGGTTAAGATCTAATGATGGATTGGGATCTTAAGGCTTGAAATGAATTATAATTATGTGGTTTTGATCATGTATAATCTAGATCTGAATACTAACACATGTATTATTTTGTAAATGTTATGATCTAGGCATAACTAAAGTCTAGAATAGCTGCAAAATTATGAATGAATATTCACAGATGTGTAAGCTGGTTGGCCTTGATAAAAGTGCATATACATGTTGGTTCAACACATGGAAGTAGCGTATACCTTATGAAGTATGTTTCAATTGATTCTATTTGTTGTTATAGAGTTCTATGTTCTGCTTTGGGTTCTGGTGACTGTATTCTGGTGACAGTATTCTTAATTATCAGATTGTTTGATTGTGATTTAATATAGTGATGATGGGTTGTCAAAGTGATTGATTGATTCAATTGTGATGTTTGAGTTTCAAGTGATTCGTTGATGCAGATGTATTTGATAGTTGTATTATAGTGGTGATTGATTTTGAGATTCAATGTTGTTGATGGGTCCAGTATGAAAATTTGATGAAACGTGGCCTTCAGATTATGGTGTTGTGTACCAAGAGTATCCATTCTAGAAATTTATGAAACATGGTCCCTGGAGGAAGAAAGAATGTCGTAGCCTTCTGTAGGTTGGCGCCTACGCACTAGTAAACATATCGACTAGTACAAGAGCTAGGGGGTTGTAGCTCCCTTCCAGTAGAAGCTGGAGAACAAGAGAAGGTTATAACCTTCTGTAGGTAGAAGGCTATGTATTCGTACGAGTCTACATTAGTAAAATGTTGTAAACAAATTTTCCTATTATTTAAAGAAGATAGAGACAACAACAACAGGTGGTTTTCACCCACATTAGGTTTCCACCTTAAATCTTGGTGTTCATGTGTGTTGCTTATGTGTGATGGTTCATTCTGTTATTAACTACACATGATTGCTGGATATATGTTGGTTTCCTTAAACAAACTTGTGTGTACACACGGGTTACCTTCATTGAAGTAACGTATATAAATTTGACTATGAAAAGAAAAATATTATTGACTTGACTAATACTAATTCACCCACACCCCCCCCCCCCCCCCCCCTCTCTGTATTATTTCCAACGGTTAGCACACATGAGATCATAGTTCACACGTAATGAAAATTGTATCCTATGCCACATCAAGAAAAACTTTACCCAAATTGCTATAACATCACCAATCCAAAATCTAGATTCATAATTCTTTGCATAGCACTTATTAACATCATACCCAAAAAATGCCATATATATAAGTCCTTAGAAAATTCGTTCAAACGAAATGTGTATATGATAACCAATTAACACTAAAGGGTCATAAAATATGATATTCAAGCTATGTAGATAATATGAACATGGTTTCTGACCAATTATATGATCTCATTTGAATGTTACATATCTTCAAACATTTTCATGTAACCCAATAATTGTTCAATGAAGTATTCATGACAAAAAGACAAACTTGATTTAGAGGTAGCATCATTATGGAGAAAGAATTCCTTATAAGAGGGTTCACACCTATTAGGGATTTAGTGGGTAATCAGGTAAAATAAATATGGAATGCACAATGGTATGTGAATGGGAATAGTTTTAAATTTAAATACACAATGGTTTGTGGACGAGAATAGTGTTGATTATTGTCAAAATTGGTGACTTGATATGGAGACTCGCAAACGTGAGTTAGAACTTAGAATCTTTGAGTATCTAGAAAATAAGGGACTTTGAAAGAGAAGGTTGTAGGTTTTTCAGGCGAAAGGAAGCATAGTAAACAAGAAATGGGACTAAGATAGAAGGCTTATAGGGACTTATACAAGTAATGATATGATCAAGCAATTTTAAGATTTTCCCCATACTATTAAGGAGGGGGAATAGTTTTCCCATATGTTAAAAAAATTGTTGTAAGAATTTTATTTTCTAAAAAATAGTGTTTTTAAAAGTTCACTGAAGATAAAAAATAAGGATTCCCCCCTTTGTAACTGGCTAATGAAGATGTTTTCAAAAACATTTCCTTGTTGTTAGAGCAGACAAGTAGTAGTCAACATATTCAGCCATTTTAAAGAAATGAAGTCTGCAAAGAATTTGTCTACAACAAACGAACTACAATCGAAAACAAGAGTTCTAAAAAAAAGGTTAAAATGACAACAAAACATAATTAAAACTAAAGAAGATGATAAAAGGAAACTATGTATAGTATCATGATATGATTATGATGATTTATTCCAATTTCCCCTCCACAAATGGCTTCAGGTGTGAGCCATTAGTGGTTTAAGGAAGGAGGTGAGCGTTGAGGTATTTAACGATATAAGTATTAGGTCTAAAAACTACATAGATCTTGAAAGGGCCAATCCATAATATTTGAAATTTTTGGTGTTTTCGCTTATCCACATGAGCTACATTCCATAGAAGGACCCTTTTATCCATAGAGAAATTAACATTCTTATATTTTTTGTCAAAATATTTCTTAACAGATTTCATTCTTCTACGCATATTTTCTAGGGAATGATTTCACCATTCTTCTAGGCTGGAAAAGCCAAGACTCTCTAGGGGATATTACTTGAGGTCAATTCTTTAGCTTGTATTGTTAGACAGAGAGATAGAAGTTATAATTTAGCGGGAAATGTTTCCTCTTGTCCATAAACAAGATGAAAGGGGAGGCACTTGTGATATAATTAATAGTGGTATGGTGTGCCCATAGTGAAAACTTCAACATGGTATGCTAGATACATGGTTTTTCATTGATTAGTTTCTTTAGAATTCCAATAAATTTCTTGTTAGTAGATTCAACCATACCGTTGCCTCGATGGTAGTATGTAGATATGCTTACCATGATATTGATCACAAAATTGAGTGAAATGGGTCGAAATGAAAGTAAACGCATTATCAGAGATAAATTCAAAAGGTAATCCAAAGTAAGAGAAAATTTTACCCTTTGTGAATTTTAATATTTATTTGTAATGCACATTTTTCCAAGGGACAGATTCCAAAAAATTAGTGACAGTCAGTTGTAGTCAAGATAAAATTGTGACCTACGAAAGACAGAGAATTGATAAGGCCATTGAAATATAATCCCCATTTGGTGAATGGAAACTTTGGAAATACAACAAGGATAGGAAGAGCATGGAATATTTATCGACCTACTACATGTTGTCAATCTTTACAACTTTTCACATACTTATAACAGTTAGTAAAAATTATAGGCCAATAAAAAACATATTTGAGAAATTTATGAGTAGTGGCCTTCAGTGCAAAATGGCCACCCATGTAAAAATATTATTTAAATGAACCATGATAAATAGATAGTAACCTAGAAGAAACTCTATCATCTATTCATCTGATTAATGATCCATCATAGTACCTGTGAGACAACATACTGTTAAGGATCAAATACTTGAATAATCTAAGCACAAACACCTACTTTGAAATTTATCTAGATTTTCTGGGAATTTTTGGTTTTGGAGATAAAATATTAGGTCACTAAACCAAGGGTGGCCTACTACATTAATTGATTGCTCATAAACTAGGAACAAGGTAGAGAGTGACTCACCATCATCAGTTTAGAGGCTTGGCTCTGGATATTGTGTTAGATGTAATGCCAGGTCACGTCCCATTATAGCCTTGGAGATTGAAATAGTAAAATCATGTTTTTGTTCCTTGGCCAACCACTGGGTAAGCTTTCTTGAGAGAAAGGTTTGAGACAACAGAAAATTAACAACAAGAAAAGGGACCTTGAACTACATATGTTTGTGAATAATATAATGTCTAAATTTCTCAATTTCTTTTACTAATGAAAATGCATGTTTCTCAATTAAAGAACACTTGAATTCTTCATTAAACAAAATTTGACTCATAAAAGAAATCATATTATCTTTTCCTAGATCACTTTTTTGCATGAACATTCTGGAGACAACTTATTTAGTGGCATTGATGTAAATGATGAATTCTTTATTGAAATCTGGTTTAAAGGCCTATTCGAAAACATCATTCCAGTTAAATCCTTGATGTTTCTTAGGTAGGTTATGAATAGGTTTGACTATCTCTAAAAAATCATTAACAAAGCCTCGTATAAAATTTATCCTACCCATTAGAGACTGAATTTACTTTTTGGAATTTGGTGGAGGAATGTTTTTTATTGCTGCAACCTAATCAAGATCAATGCTAATGCCTTCTTCTGAGACAATATGTCTTAATAGCTTTATAGTTTTGACACTAAAGACATATTTCTTAGGATTAAGGGAAATACCAAAATGTCAGCATCATGAAAGAACTTTTCTAAGATGGTCAAAGTGATTAGCATGAAGCTTGGAAGCTTGGAATAAACAATCATGTCATCAAGATAAATTTAAATAATATTTCTAATAAGGTCATCGAACGAAAATTTCATGGCTCTTTGGAAGGTGGCACATGCATTAGTTAAGCCAAATTGGATATGTTCATAAGTGAAGGTACCCATATAAGAATTAAAAGTGATTTTGAACTTATTTCCCTTTTTGAGGAAAATCTAGTTGTAGCCAGAGAACCCATCTAGGATTTACATCATTTGAGATCTAGCAACTTCTTGTAAAATTTGGTCCATATTTGACAAGGGGAAATTATCCTTGACACTAGATTTGTTCAAAGACTTATAATCAATGCAAAGGTGAATATCCCCATTTTTATTTCTAACTGGGACTAGATTAGCTACCCACTTTGAATACTTCATAGGAAAAATGATATGTGCATTCAACATATTTTCTATCTCTTTTTCGATGGTTTCTACAAGGGTAGGATTAACAAGTATTTGTCTTTGTATAACTAGATTCACATCTCGTTAGATATGAATATCATGTTGTATAATACCATGATCAAGACCATGAAGGTACTTCTATGACGGGGCAACAACAATTGAGAATTCCTTGAAAAGGGTGATAAATTGATCCTTTTCCTAATCTAAACATTGAGCTCCAACATATAGCATTTTAGGATCATCAGGGGTTCCAATGTTGACCGATATGGTTTCACTGGTCTTTCTTTTTTATTCTTCCATAAGATTATTTGTCGATGTAGGGACATCACTAGGTGTGAGTTTTCTAGAGGAGAAAGACCTGGAGAAATTTTTTATGTTTTAGGGAAATAATTTGATTATCATCATCAAGTTGGTTTTGGAGGAAGGCACATATACTCTCATCATCTTGGAAGACTTTCTAGTCTTCTTCATTATTTGGAAGATGAGGCCTATATAAGGATTGGAAAACACAATTAGGCCTATTAGGAAGAGTTTTTCATGAGATACTAGAAGCATAAGAACAAATTCAGTCATCTAAAGTAATTAATACCATACGAAAATGTATAATGTTAAAAGAAATTAGAAAGGAAATAGTTTCCAAGACTGCTTTAGTATAGTGTTTGATAATCTTGTTATTAGGAGAGTAAATTTTCTTGACCATATTAACAACAAGTTCAAAGTCACCATAAGCAGTTAGGAATAAAGGGAAAGCTTTCTTAATCCCAAGGAGGGGTTCAAATTCAACTACATTATTAGTGCAATCAAATTCAAGTCTATATGCATTTTAATATAGCCTCCCTTGGGGTGAGTATAGAAGTATACTTGCAACATTTCCCTTATGGGAGGAGGCACAATAAAAATACGAATACCAAAGTTGGTCATCAAATTTTGGTTTTTTTGGAGGAGATATATCATATTCCATAAAAATAGAATAAAAACCCATGCCTTGTTCAATATATTTGACATGTGGTTTGGGAAAACCTTCGATGTAAGGAGAAGTACACCCTTCATGGAATACGATGATATTTTTAGCATTCTTTGGAATTGTCATATGCATCCCATCAAGTGAAAAATATCCACAAGACTGAACTTGCTAATCTCTATCAAGTATGATTGAGCAATTTGAGATGTGCATGTCGACTACCTTTATATTACAAGTTGTTTTGATTTCAAGATGGACACAGATGGCTAAAGTAATGTCTTTGATAGTACCTATAGATCCTTGTATAGAATTTTTTAAGCCTATAATGTTCCTAGGGGTATGGTCGATGCATTATAATCCCAATTCTTCCATAATGAATTTTAGCATGTCATTTGGATCAGATCTTCCATATATGAGACAACTATGAGAAATTTTATCATAAATCTTCATAGTCACATAAAAAGGAGTTTTGAAAGGGGAAGATGAATTATTAGAAATTGAGGCCCCTATACTACTAGTGTAACCCCTTATTATTATTAGTACAACTACCTTATTATATTTTGTGCCCATGTAGTCCCCATATTGTTATTATTGTGCCCCATGGAAGCCCACTGTTGTTATTGTTGTGCCCTTACATTATTATTGTTATGTCGGCTCTGATTGTATTATGACCCCTTAGACTCCTATATATAGAAAGGAGGTCTTGTCATTTGTCTCATCTAAGAATTGTTCATTTATGTAATGTAAAGGAGGTTGCTGCCTTGAAGAGGCTTATTTCTAAGGTATTCATCTATATTTTCTATCTTTTGTGAGTTGGTTTCATAACGTTTGGTATCAAAGCTTTGGATTTTAGGGTTTCACTTCTTGAAACAAGCCATCAAGGAATTTGTGCTATAACTTTTTTCTACAATGTTTCAAAAGCTAAAACAAAAACCCATTTGAGACAACATCGTGCTGAACCTCAGGTCCAAATTTTAGATATTTTCTCTCTATATGTTTGGAGATATGATCTGATGAAGTTAGGGTTTTTGTAAGCTCCAAAATTTCATCTAAAATAGGTCATCATGAAATTTTCATTATAACTATTTCGATACAAAGTTTCAGAAGCTAAAACAAAAACCCCATTTGAGAAGAAATCATTCTGAATCATAGTTCCAAATTCCAGGTCCTATCTCGCTATATTTTTAGATATATAATCCGAGGAAGTTAGGGTTTTTGCAGACCCCCGAATTACATTCCAAACAGGTCACATTGGAAAAATCATCATAACATTTGTTCTGAGAATCAGATTGAAATTTCGTCAGAAGTTTCAGAAAGAGGAATTCCTATAGTTTTTTGTTTATTAGTTTTAGGTACTAAGGTCGAAACAGTGTGATGTGGCACATCGTACAAGTTCGCTCTACTAAAATAGTCTATAATCAGGTCACTGTGGGAGATTTGGCATAACTCTTTCTTGGATAATCAAATTCTAATCAGACTTGCGGGGTTAGAAAGAGAACTCAGAGAGCTACTGCAGGAAGAAATTTCAGAACTTTGAGATCTGAAATTACAGAGTTACACTTGTTTCAAGATGAAGCTCCTAAAATCAAGAAAAATCAAGATGAGGAAATTTGATGGCAATGATCTGGTAAATTGGATACTACATATGGAGAAATATTTTGATCTACATGGTGTACCACTGTTACAAAAGGTATGTATTGCATCTTCATATTTAGAACAAGATCGATTTTTATGGTATAAAGAGCTTTGTTCTTGTAAACCACTTGTTACATGGTCAATTTTCAGATAGGAAATTATAGCACATTATGAGGATACAAAGAGCAACACCTTCTTTAGTGAAACACCACAACAATTGGAAGAAAAAACAGGAAAAGGGATTTGTTACAAAGTGGAAAGAAAAATTATGGCAACAAGGAAGTCTACCCCTTGCAACTTTAAAGATGGAAGTGTTGTTTTTCCTAGCCTTCCACAACCTACAAGGGTTACACCACAACAATTGGAAGAAAAAGGATTAAAAAGGTTCAAGAAGTGAAAGATCACATCAAGAAAGAAGAAATGAATCCAACCATATCTTGTAATTCATTGGCCGGAATTACCACTCCTTAATCTATCAATATAGAAGGACATATCAAGAAGAAAAATGTTCAAGAAGTGAAAGATCACATCGAGCATCAAGAAATGAATCTGACCATATCTTGTAAAGCATTGGAAGAAATTACCACACCTCAAACTCTCAAGATAGAAGGACATATCAAGAATAAAAAGGTTCAAGCAGTGAAAGATCATAACGAGCATCAACAACATGTTCTCAAACTTTTAAAGTATAATGCCACTTTGGTGTAGAATTGAATGAAACAATAGGTAGATCAACATCGCAGTGAAAAAAATTTTGATGTAGGTGATTGGGTATTTTTACGGCTACATCTCAAGAAAGATATTTATGAGAAGGAAATGTTGGCAATACTACATGCACTTAAGAAATGGTGACCTTACCCAATGGGAAGAAACTTAAAGGTAAAAATGGATCATGATAGTCTTAAATACCTTTTAGAGCAAACATTATCTTTAGAAGAATAGAAAAAATGGGTCACAGATATGTGGGTTTATGACTTTGACATCATCTATGTAAAAGGGAAGAAAATTTTTGTTGCAAATTCACTCTCAAGAAAGGATGAGGATGTGGAAGAATTGTTTTGTGCTATTTATATTATTCAACCAGATTAGATAAATGAAGCAAGGGATGAATGGAAGAAGGACAAAGAAGTGTGGCCACTCATTCAAAAGTCGCAGAATATCCCAATTCAAACAATATTGCTAGAACTTGAAAAGAAAGGAAAAATCATATTGGAACTTGGAGAAGTCATAGAGACAATAACCCAACAGCTACAAAATCAATCAATTTTAGAGTATCCCATCAAATGGAAGAAGTTACCCGCTGAAGATTCCGCATGGGAGGACAAGAATTTTATACAAAAGCATCAAGAACTACTTAGGTGTTGAGAACAACACTTTTTGAAGGAGAGGCGCATGTTAGGCCCCTATATTACTAGTGTAACCCCTTATTGTTATTTGTACAACCCCCTTATTATATTGTTGTACCCATGTAGTCCCCATATTGTTATTATTGTGCCCTTACATTATTATTTTTATGTCAGCTTATGATATATTATGACCCTTAGCTCTTATATATAGAAAGGAGTCTTGTCATTTGTATCATCCAAGAATTGTTCATTTGTGTAATGTAAAGGAGGTTTCCCCCTCAAAGAGGCTTATTTCTAAGGCGTTGATCTATCTTTTATATCTTTTGTGAGCTGGTTTCATAAGAGAAACTAAAATATCTTCTTGAACTAAATATTTTGATTGAACTTCTAGGTAATTAATTGGTGCTAGAATTTTCCTTTCAAGGAATTCTCTTAATTGTTTTTGTTGCTCATGAATTATGGCCATTTCAAGTAATGAGACATCAACTTTTATGTTGGCCATTTGAGTGAGGATATTGAAACTCAGGAATAAAGTGGAAGAAGAGGAGGGAGACGAATGTACATGATGGTTTGAAATAGAGTTATTTATAAATGGGTGGTTATGAACATGATACGAGGGTTTTTTGTTTGATTATTGTTTGGAAAATTGTTCTTTAGCCATTCAAGTTCTATATGTGCTTCTTGTTTCAATTACTAGAACAACATCCTCATCAGCCCACTGAAGATTAACTATTGCAGTGTCATATTTATTACCAAAGGTCATTTCTTTAGCAGCTTGACGTACTTGACAAGTTTTACCATCATGATAATCTTCGTAGAAATCACACCATGGTCGTGAAATAAGGATAGGAGGTTGATAAACATGTTGAGCTATGTGAGCATGTCTAGGAGCATAGTTCTACGTTGTAAATTTAGCCTACGTTCATGTGATATTTGTCAGGCCAAGAGGTAACTCAAATGTAATCGTATTATTCATTCAGGTTTTTTTATTATTATATACAAGAGGGAGTTATTGTCCAGTTCATCTCTTGATGACTCACCATTTCCTCTATTATTTATTTACACTAATTATAGTTGTTCACCCAATCCCTATGATTAGGTGTCAACATTCCCTCCATTAATCTGAAGGGATGTTGGTGAGTCCAAGCATTGTTCTGAATCTTTCAAGCTTTTCTGTTCCAAGTGCTTTGGTGAAGATGTATGCAATCTGCTCATTAGTGGAACAATGACAAAGATGGATTGTTTTGGCCTCAACATGATGTTGAATCAGATGATATTTTGTATTGATGTGCATTGTTCGATCATGGAACTTTTGGTTCTTGGCCAACTTTATTTCCGAGGTATTGTCAATCATGAGTGGAGTCGATTGTACTCATTTTACTTGCAAATATTCAAGAATTTTCTAGAGCCACACAATTTCTTTTGTTGCGCCAGTTGTTGCCACATATTCTACCTCTTTTGTGGAATCTGATGGAACTAATTGTTTGCATGATCTACAGGAGACAACTCCTGATCCAACACTCATAGCGTAACCGGAAGTAGATACCATAGTTTCTTTGTCTCCATTGAAGTTTGAATCAGAGTATCCAATCAAGGTGAAGTTGCCCACTTCTGTATAGTTGATTCCAAAGTCTTAAGTTCCCTTCAAGTACTTTAGAAATCTTTTTGCGGCAGACCAATGTCCCTGACAAGGCTTTTGCATAAACCTAGAGAGGATTCCAACAACAAACAAAATGTCTGGTCTAGTAGTAGTTAGGTATTTGAGACTTCCTACAAGCTATCTATACTTTGTTGCATCCTAAAATTCTTTTCCTTCAATGGATGTGAGCTTTAAGTTTTGTTCCATTGGAGTAATCAGAGAATTTCATTCAATCATGCCAAATTTGCTCAATAGATCTCCAATGTACTTCTTTTGAGAAACGAATATGGACTTTAGATGTTGAGTTACTTCAATACCAAAATATTAATGAACATACCCCAAATCAATCATTTCAAAACCTTTCCTCAATTACTTCTTTATGGATGCCATGTAGCTCTTATTGTTCCCTGTCATCAAAATATCATCTACATATACCACAAGGTATACAACTATTTTTCCAACCTTATTGATAAACAAAGTTGCTTCATCAAGATCATAATGTTTGAAATTGAGTTTCAGAAGATACCCAGTTAGTTTTTCATACCAAGCGTGCGGTGCTTGTTTGAGGCCATACGAGGATTTCACAAGTTTGCATACTTTATGTTCATGTCCTTTTACAGCAAATCCTTCAAGCTAGGACATAAAAACATTCTCTTTTAGATCTCCATTCAAGAAAGCAATTTTTTACATCTATTTGATGGACTTTCCAATCGTTCTGAGCTACTAGGGAAAAGAGTGTCTTGATGGTAGTCCATTTTGCTATGGGGGCAAAAGTTTCCTCATAATCGGCCCCTTCCTTCTGTGAAAAACATTTTTCCACAAGCTTGGATTTGTGCTTATCAAATAAGCCATCAACTTTATACTTGTTCTTATAGACTCACTTGCAGCCAATTGGTTTGGTTCCCAATGAAGAATCAACCAGCTTCCAAGTGCCATTCTTTATCAAGGAATCATACTCCTTTGGCATTCCTTCTTTCTATTCATCATGAGAAGCAAATTCTTTGAATGAATTTGGTTCAAAATCTCTAGACAAATTCAATTCACAATCATAAGAAGCATCCATATCAAGAGGTGAATCAAAGTCATCTACATTACCTCCATTTTGTCAAGTTGAATTTCTAGTTCCTGTCTTTCCAACCTCATTGGGATGAACACTTTCAAGTGTCTTTGTCAACACTTTGGGGGACCTTTATGAGATGGTGCAGGATGCTCTATTGATTGAGTTAGGACTGAATCAAGATTGAGTCTCCCAATTCTATCAATCACATCATTCAAAGTATCATCCATTGTTCGAGTTTCATGTGGGGGAGAGAGTGCTTCAAAAGAAGATTGCATAGGTTGATCTAGTATAGGAATCCCCCCTTCAAGATGTGGAATATGATTATCAAATTCTTGAAATGATTTTGCATTTGTGAATCTATTCAAGCGATAAAGTTGTCACTCAACAACATTATCATTTTTGGATGATTCAAGAAAGATTACATCTCTAGATACAACAAATTTTTTATTGAATTAATCATAGAGACAATATGCTTTGGAGGTGTTTGAATACCCTAGGAAGATACACTTATGACTTCTTGCACCAAGTTTTTTTCTATGTACCTTTGATATCAAGGCATAAAATGTGGAACCAAATACCCTAAGATTCTTTACCAAAGGAATGTGCCCATACCACATTTCATAAGGAGTCTTATTTATAATAGAATTAGATGGACATGTATTTTTTACATATACACCACATAGAACTGCATCAACCCAAAACATCAATTTTACATTTTGAAAAACAACATGGAGTGCACCATATTTAAGATTGTCCTATTCATTCTTTCAGCTACTCCAGTCAGTTGGGGATTATAAGGCCCACTTTTTTGATGTTTGATGCCATGTGGGCGAAGATATTTTTAAAATTCATTTGAAGTGTATTCTTTTCCATTATCAGTGTGAATAGATCCAGTATGAGAATGTGCATCATTTTCAATACATGTATGAAAGTTTTTGAATGTTTTAAAAGCATCAGATTTGTTCTTCAATAAAGAAACCCAACACATTCTGGTGTAGTCATCAATAAATGTCATCGTATATTTATTTCCATTTTCAGAAGGAATAGGCATTGGACCACATAAATCTGAATGAATGAGTTCAAGTTTTCTATGTTCTCTAGAATGTGAATCATGAAAATATTGTTAGCTATCCTTTCCTTGAATGCAAGCATCACATTGCTTAAGTTTCCTAGGAATTGTAGGCAAACAGGTAACACTATTTTTCTTCAGTAAGAGAAGGTTGTCATAGTTCAAGTGTCCAAATATAGCATGTCATAATAAAATTGATGGAAATGTACCTTCTTCATAATGAGAATTGTATGAGAAATTGTGTGCACGAGAAGAGCTACCCTGCAGCTTGAGAAGCCTTTCTTCTTCTATCCCTGTCATGGCAAGTGAGTGGTTTGATGCTTTTCTTACCTCAAGCTTTACATCAAACATATGAATGGAGTGTTCTTACTAGTAGATGTGGACCAAGGATAACAAGTTTCTCTTCAGATGTGGAAGATATAAAACATGATGCAGAAGAAGGTCTAGAGGACTAGGCAATTTAAGCCTGATTGTACCAAGCCCTGATGGCCTGATTTTTTATTTGTTTGCAAAGTATACTGCTCCATCAACATTGTCAGTAAATTCTTCAAAAAAAAATCTTCTAAAAGCCATGTGGCAAGTTTCTCCTGAATCAAGCAACCAATCATTTTTCCAAGAAGCAAGTGAAGCATTAAATAAGTCTTCATCTACTCCAATATTACAGTGTGCCACAACATAGTGAGTGGATTCAGGTGCCTTACCTTTCTCTTTGTCATTATTTTTACCTTTGGGTTGGTTTCTTTCATGCTTAATTCTATCCCAAGGCAACTTGCATGTGAATGCATCATGTGATTCATCTCTTTTGCAACATATGTAGTGCAAATATGACTTTTTTCCTTGAGAGTGTCTACCCCCTACCTCTAAAATTTCTTCCTCTTCCTCTTCGTCCACCTCTTCCTCTAGAAGAATATTGAGCAAGATTCTTCTCTCTATGTGCAAGGAACATAACCTCTTCAAAAGACTGAGGAGCTGTCTTCTTCCCAAAAGCTTTCTCTCTTTTAGCAAATTTTTTCACGAGGGATTCAAAGGTAATATCTTTGAGGTTTCCATTTTCTTGCAGTGACTCAAGATAATTTGAGTAAGTGGGATAAAGTGCCTTGAGAAAAGATGTCAGAGGAATTTCCAATTCAACATTAGTGACTTTGATATCATGCATAATAGATTTTACTTCTAATGTAAGAGCAAGAGGATCATCATTTTGTAATTCAAGGGTGAACAATTCAATCATGAGTTGAACAACTTCAAGTGCAGAGTGTGAGTCATAGAGTTTCTTCATTTTTTTAAGCCTTCAAAATCATTTGAAAATGGAGAAATATGGTCACTCACCTCCTCATTTATTGATGTTGCAATCAATGCATAAGACTTGCTATTATTATTTTTCCAAATGGCGAATTCCTTATCTGAGGTAGGTTGTTCTATCTCTTTATCTTCGTTTTCAAGACACACTCCTTTCCATAGCTCATTAAAAATGAGAGTGTGTTTGATTTTCGGGGACCACTTGGGATAATTTTCCTTCCCATTGTGGACCACTCCCACAATAGATATTAATGAGTGCATTTTTTTTTTAAATATACTTCTGCTGCCAATAAGTTGTAAGAAATTTTACTTTTGCTTGTAAAAAAAAACTACAATTTTAATATATGTAACAGAGGTATGGACATGCTCACAAAACCCAATAGGTGATTACAAATGTAAGGCTTCCACTTCAGAAGGTTCAATTTAGAGATGGCCCAGAAAAAAATTGAACCTCAATGTTTAACTATCAACAAAGCACACATTCCAGACCTATATCTCTCATGAAAACAAGCACATTTTTGACAAAATAAAATGTCTCTTTCAAAATTCACCAGTACAACCCACTTAAAAACATCCTATAGCAGACTCAAATAAAATGTCTCTTTCAAAATTCACCAATACAGCCCACTTAAAAACATCTTAGAATAGATAATAAAGCATGTAATCTACAGGTTTTCTTCACCTTCAATCTGAGAGTCACAGTCTAAAACTCTGTGTCAAAGCAAGTACCCATGAATTTCTTTTTAGGGAAGGCGGAAGGCCAATACCATGGAGCAGTTGCCTCACATAACTAGCCAAACCTCTGTAGTAGTTGCTAGAGAGGGGCAAACCTGAAGAATGGTTATCAAATTCTTGATAGAGGCACACCTAAGGAGTGGTTGCAAGAGGTCAATTCTGCAAAATAGGAGAAAAATGTTAGAAAATTATATATTACAAAGCAATGGAACACATAAAATATTGTATAAATATAAACACAGAAAACACATGAAACAAGAGAGACACAGATATACGTGGTTCACCCAGTTTGGGCTACTTCCACCCCAAACAACCAGTCCTTCCTTTCTATTATCCACCAAAATGAAGAGACACAACCTACAACAAATCCTCTGTAATATCCTTTGTTTTCTCTCACAGTCTCATCTCTCTGTTTCTCACTCACACATAGAATACACATCTATTACAGCCTCAAATACAATGCCCTCATACAAAGAGAGGGGTTGCCTTCTATGGAAAAAAACCCTAAACGAAACATAATTTCTACCGTCTGATCATCCACCTAATGAAAGGCCTAGATTGACTAGAAATTACTATACTTTTACAAGGCAAATTTACATCTGTTTTTAGCTTCGGGGGCGCTGCCCCCGAGCCCTTTCCGGGGGACTGTTGGCCCCCGGACACCCCAGCCG
>APFE030556810.1:76890-107391 GCA_000404065.3 Pinus taeda | reverse complement strand
ATATATATATATATAGCAATCGTGCTTTATTGATGATATATATGAATATAAAAGTAGAGAAAACCCATTGATAAGAATCAAAATGTTTTTCTGTATACAAAATGTTAACAAGTCGATACAACTATTTGCTATATCAACTTTGAGAAAGGACTGACAAAAACCATTCATACGAGGAACTAAGGTTATTTTCCTAAGGTATTGAGACCTTAGGGGCTCACATGGTATTAAAACATAATAAAATGATGAAATTTTATGAGAGGATTCAAATAACTAATCTGTTTGACAATATATATAAATTTTGTCATCTTTTTCATAGTAAAATTTATGTCTTAATTATTCTTTAACGAAATTTAAAATAACATACTATTGGCCCAAACATATTGTATTAACCAGAATATCGACTAATTACTGACGAGAGATAATGAAAAGTGCTTGGAGGTATTTGCTCGAGCGTAAACCCTCAAGGGATTCATGCCATTTGTATGCAGGGTGGTGGGTGATGCATGGCCGCCGAGGAGGGATATCTGTTAAAATAAACATAAATTCAAGTTATATAAAAACAAAAAGTATAAAATTAGTATTGAAACGAGGAGATGAAACTAGAGGGGAATGGGTGACTAGTGGGAAGAAAAAATCAGAGGTTTGTTGATTTTGTCACTAAAATAGTTTAGGATAGGTGTACGTGGAAAGTGAGAGTTCTAATGCATGTTGAGTCTAGGAATGTACCATTTTCTTGATATCAACTTCCAAATATCATAAGAAACCCCCGAACCAGAATCATATGCAAAGAAAAACCAAACGAAGAGCATGAAATGGCATAAAACACCCTTGAAGGATTCCAAAAGTTAGAAAGAATGGTGCATGGCTCGAGAATCGGTTGTAAATTTGGGTGTGTGAGAAGGTTGGTGAGATAATATGCTCATTAGACGATGTAGTACTAATTTTTTTTATGTAATGTGTGTATGATTATGGTGGATCGGCTACCTACAATGTGAAAGGAATGACTTTGAATGCAACCAATCAAAATTCCTGCAAAGCAGCCAAGTCAGTGACATTAGGTTGCTTCTAAGGAACGAGATGCCGAAGTGGACCCAATCATACAAAAGTACAATTCCTATTGAATAATCATCATATCATATCCCATTTGTATTAATTTTCCCGTGATATTTTCATCAATCATTGCATTGAAACCATGACTCCACAGTGTATTATTACCTTGTCGTAATGTGTTGCATGCCAGAAATGAAAATGTATATTTTGCAACCACAATTTATATCAACGTTTAATACACCATTATTGACTTCACATTTTGATGTATAGGTTCTCTTCCTATGAAGTTCATTTACAGACAAATGCACACAAAATATCTTGATTACTTCATGCATCACACATACACACACATATCTATCAAAATCATATCGTGCTGAAGGATTATAAGAAAATAACTTTTTGAATGCTAACACACATGAGATCATAGTCCACACATAATGAAAATTGTATCTTGTTCCACATTAAACTACACTTTACCAAAATTGTTATATTATCACCAATGAAAAGTATCAATTCATAACTATTTGCATAATGCTATATTAACATCCGACCCAAAAAAGGTCATATGTATATAAGTCCAACATCTTTCAAATGAAATGTGTATATAATAACCAAATAACACCAAAGGGTCATAAAATATGATATTTAAAGTAATTTATATACTATGAATGTGGTTTCTGACCAAATATATAACCTCATTTGAATGCTACATATCTTCGAACATTTTCATTTAATGAAGTATTCATGCCAAAGAGACAAGCTTGGTTTAGAGGTAGCATCGTTGTGGCAAAAAAATCCTTATAAGAGGGGTCCCACCTATTAGGTCTTTAGTGAGTAATAAAGTAAAATAAATAATCTTATGTTACACAACATTTTGTCACTGTCCCTGTACTCCCCGTTCCTTGATCCTGGAGGACCTCTACAGTGAACCCCGCATGGTTTGCCTCCATGAAGAAACTCCCATTGTGTCCCTCTTCATGAGCAGATAAATTCCCTTTTGCACCATTTCCCCTGAAACTTCTATTTTGCCCAGTTTACAAGACTGGCACTAATGTCCTTTGTCTCCCCCACACTGATGTGTAGGGATTAACACTACTCCTCACAACCAACCAAAGAGATTGATATATGTTTCAGTCACGTCAGTCCTTTTATGGAATGTTTTTTAAATTAGAGCTGAAGATTCCAGTTCTAGAAGCTCCATAAGGGAAGTTTGGTAAATGGTTTAGCTGGATGGAGTCGAGGATGACAATTTGGGCTCCTTTCCCCTATAATGATGCAACTACCTCAAGGGATAAGTCCTTCTCCCATGAGAAGAGGATCCATCTCCCATCCATATGTCCTATATAAACCTCCCTTCTTCCCAAGCACAAACTAGTCATAGTTGATAGTTTTGGTTGAGTGTGAGTGTTATAGTTGCAAAGTGTTCATACTATTTTGGAGTAGACAGGCAAGCCATTATTAGTTGTAGCTATCTAGTTTTTTGAGGGAGAAGTGTGTTTTGGTTTGGAGTGAAGACTAAAGGAAGAGTCTTTAAACTATTGTTGTTTGAAGCCATTATGGAATGCTAGCAGAAGTTTTTGGGAACCTGGTCTTGTCAGAGGAAGACTACAACGTAAAAAAGAATGGTTGTAATCTCTCTTTGATATTAATATATGAAAATATCAATTGATTTCCTACATGTTTTGTAATGTTACATATCCATGTCTTAATGCTTCTTGACTTGTTAAGTAGGTTGAATTGCAATTTGTATATTATTATGTTTGTGTGTTATTGTTGTTCACTTGTTTCAAGAACTTGAAGAGGGAAACAAGAGATTGCTGGAGTGAGCAAGAGAAGACATCATCAAGAAGGATAAGCGACCAAGAATTAAGCCCTCTTGATTGATTCTAACCTAAGGAAATCTTCCATAGAATTTATCTATTGTGGCTAGACCCATTATCGGGCCAGAGAAATTCGTTCGTGTCCGCACTTATAATTTTACTTCACCATATGTTAAGAAGAGTTTTAACTTTAAATACATAATGGTTTGTGAATGGGATTAGTGTTGACTAGTGTCAACAATGGCAAGTTCACAGGGAGACTTAAAAAGCAAGTCGGAACTCAGAATCCTTAGTTATACAGAAAATAAGTGACTATGAAAGAGAGGGTTGCAGGTTGTTCAAGGGAAAAGAAGCATGGGAAATAAGAAATGGGACTAAGAGACAAATATTGTAGTGACTTATGCAAGTAATAATAGGATCAAACAATTTAAGGATTTTCCCCATACTGATAAGGAGGAGGAATACTTGTCCTTCTATAAAACGTTTTGTTGTAGGAATGTTTTTAATCTAAAAAATAGTGCTTTTAAAAGTTCAGGGAAGATATCAAATAAGAATTTGTCCCTTTATAATGACCACTTGTGGAAGGAAATTTTGTCAACAATATTTGTTGTTTGTTAGAGCACACAAGAAATAGTCAACATATTTAGACATTTCAAAGATATGAAGTCTGCAAAGATGTTGTCTACAACACATTGAATACAACAAAAAACTGGAGTTCTAAAATAAAGGTTAAAATGACAACATAACATAATAAAAACTAAAGAATACAATAAAAATAAACTATGTAGAAGGTAATGATATGATTATGATGATTTATTCTGATTTCCCCTCCATGAATGGCTTCAGGTGTGAGCCATTAATGGTGTAAGGAAGGAGGTGATTGTTGAGGTCTTTAAGGAGATAAGTATTAGGTACAACCACTACAAATGTCTTTAAAGGGCCAATCCATAATCTTTGAAAATTTTGGCATTTTCTTTATTAGGGTGATTTGCGTCCCATAGAAGGACCTTTTGATCAACAAAAAAATTAACATTCTTATATTTTTTATCAAAATATTTCTTAACAATTTTCATTATTCTACACATGTTTTCCAGGTAATGGTTTCACTTCTCTTCTAACGCCATCAAAGCCAAGACTCTCTTAAATATATTACTTGAGGTCAATTCTTCAGCTTGTACAGTTAGATGGAGAGATATAATTTCTAATTCATTAGGTAGAATTGCCTCCTGACCATAAATAACATGAAAAGGGGAGGCACATTTGTTGGACTTAATAGTGTTGCGGTCTACCAATAATGCAAATTTCGACATGTTATTCCAAATATGTGGTTTATCATTGATTAGTTTCTTTATAAATTTAATGGGATTGGGTAGTATGTAGATGATGTGCACAAAATTGAGTGAAATGAGAAGAAATGAAAGTAAGACCATTATCAGAGAATAATTCAAGAGGTAATCTAAAGTGTGAGAAAATGTTACCATTTATGAATTTGATTACTTATTCGTCACATGCATTTTTCATAGGGATAACATTCCACCATTTAGTGAAATAATCAGTGGCAGTAAGGATAAAAATGTGACCAGTAGAAGAGGGAGGATTTATAGCGCCAATCAAATATAATCCCCATTTGGTGAATGTTTACTCTGGAATTACAATAAGAAGAGGCATAGCATGAAATATTTCTCTTCTTGTTGCTTGTTATCAATCTTTACATCTTTCCACATACTTATAATAGTCAATAAAAATCTTAGGCCAATAAAAACCATATCTGATAATTTTATGATCAGTGGCCTTCATTATAAAATGACCACCTATGTGGAAATATTCTTGAGATGAACCATGAGAAATAGATAGTAACCCAGTAGAAAATATGTCATCTACACATATGAGTAACAATCCATCATAAGACCTACGATGCAACATAGTGTTCAAGATAAAATAATTAGAAGAATATAAGCACAAATGCCTACGTTGACATCTGTCGATATTTTATGGGAATTTTGGGTTTTGGAGATAAAATATGATGTCACTATACCAAGGGTAACCTTCTACATCAATATATTTCTCATTAACTAGGAACACGACAGATAGTGACTCATCATGATCAGTTGAGAGGCTTGGCTTAGGATATTATGTTAGATGTAATTCCATGTCACATCCCTTTATAGTCTTGGAGTTTGAAATAGCCAAATCATTTTCTTAAATCTTGGCTAGCCAGTGGACTAGCTTTCCTGATAGCAACATTTGAAACAACATAAATTTAACAACAGGAAAAGGGACCTTGACCTTTTTATGTTTTCTAAGAATATAATTCATAAATTTCTTAGTTTCTTTTACAAAGGAAAATACTTGTTTTTCAATTAAAGAATACTTGAATTATTCATCCAACATATTTTGAATCATAGAAGCAATCAAATGCTCTTTCCATAGATCAACTTTTTTCATGAAAAAAAGATAAAAAACTTCTTCAGTGACATTGGTGTAAATGATGAATTGTTTAGTGAAATTTGGTTTTTCTAAAACAGGGGTAGATGCAAGAGCTTCTTTTATTTTTATAAAGGCTTGTCGAGCAACATCATTCCACTTAAGCTCTTCATTTTTCTTAGTTATATTTTGAATGGATTTGACTATCTTGGGAAAATCATTAACAAATCCTCATACAAATTTAATCCTACCAATTAGAGAATAGATTTCCTTTTTCATATTTAGTGGACGAAGGTTTTTTATTGCTACAACTTGATCGAGGTCAATGTTAACTCTTGATTCGAAGACAATATGTCCTACTAGCTTTCCAGTTGTGACACAAATGACATATTTCTTAGGATTAAAGGAAATACCAAAACATCCGTATCGTAAAAGAACTCATCTAAGATAGTCAAATTGATCAGTATGAAGCTTGGAATAAATGTTCATGTCATCAAAGATAATTTTGAATAATATTTCCAATAAGGACGTTGAAGGCCAATTGCATGGCTCTTTGGAAGGTGGAACCTGCATTAATTAAGAAAAATGGGATATGCTCATAAGCAAAGGTACCCCAAAAATTAGTAGAAGTGGTTTTGAACTTATCTACATTTTTGAGGCAGATGTGGTTGTAACTGGGGAATCCATCTAGGAGTAACATCATTTGAGATCCAATGACCTGTTGTAAAATTTGGTCCATATTTAGCAAGGGGAATTTTTCCTTGACACTACACTTGTTCAGAGAACTATAATCAACACAAAGGTGAATATCCCCATTTTTATTTCTAATTGGTTCCATATTAGCTACCCACTAAATACTTCATAAGAAACATGATATGTGCATTCAACATCTTTTCTATCTCTTTGTAGATGGTTTCTTCAATGGAAGAATTAACAAGTCTATATATTTGTCAAAATGGCTTTGCATCTACTTTCATAAGAATAGAATGATGTATAATACTAGGATTAAAACCACGAATATCCTTATATGACTAGGAGAATACATTTGAGAATTCCTTAAAAAGGGTAATAAATTTCTCTTTTTCCTTATCTAAACATTGAGCTCCAATTTGTAGTATTTTAGGATCATCAAGGGTTCTAATTTTAACTGGGATGGTTTCACCAAACTTTATTTTTTAGCCTTCCATAGGATTTTTTTTCAATGTAAGGACATCACTAAATGAAAATGAGTTTTATACAACAGAAATACCTACAAGAAATTTGTTAACTTGTAGGGAAATAATTTGATTATCATCTTCAGGTTGGTTTTTAAGGAAGGCACATATACTCTCATCATCTTGGAAGACTTGTGAGTATTATTCATTATTCGGAACATGTGGCATGTATAAGGATTGGAAAATGAATTCTGGTATGTCAGGAAGAGTTTTTCGTGAGATACTAGAAGCATAAGTAGCAAGTCCATCAGCTAAAGCATTTAATTCCATATGAACATGTGTAATGTTGAAAGAATCTAGAAAGGAAATATTTTCCCAGAGTGATTGAGTATAGTGTTTGATAACCTTGTTATTAAAAGAGTAATTTTTCTTGACCAGAGTAAAAAAAAAAAGTTTAGAATCACCGTAGGCAGTTAGGACTTTGCATCTCGAAGCGATAGCATGCTCAATCCCAAGGACGGGGGATTCAAATATAGCTACATTATTAGTACAATCAAATTCAAGTCTATATGCATATTGATATAGCTTTCATTGCAACGAGTATAGAATGATACATGTTCCATTTCCCTCATGAGATGAGGCACCATCTAAATGAAAATACCAAATCTCTTCATCAAATTCTAGTTTTACTGAAGGGGATATGTCATCTTTCGTAAAAAGAGAATAGACACACATGCCTCGTTTAATATAATTGACATGTGGTTGGGGAAATCCTTTGATTTAAGGAGAAATTCATCCTTCCTAGAATACGCTGATATTTTTAGCATTGTTTGGAATGTTCATATGTGTCCCACCAAGTTACAAATATCCATTAGTCTAAAATTTCTAATCTCTACCAAGTTTGAGTGAGTAAATTGAGACGGGCATGTCAACTACTTGTATGTTACAAGTTGTTTCGATTTCAAGATGAACATAGATGGCTAATGTAATATCTTTGATAGTACCTATATATTCTTGTAGAGAATTGTTGAAGCCTTTAATTTTAATAGGGATGTGGTCGACGCATTGTAATCCCAATTCTTCCATAATGATTTTTGGCAGGACAATTGGACCAAATCCTCCACATATGAGACAAAATTGAGCAATTTTATCATACGTCTCCATAAAAAAATAGAAGGGAAGGTTTTTGAAAGGGGAAGATGGATTATTGGAAAAATAATATCCTCTTGAACTGAATTTTCTTATGGAACTTCTAGGTAATTAATTGGTGCTAGAAGTTTCCCTTCAAGGAATTCTCTTAATTGTTTTTGTTGCTTGGGAATTGTGTACATTTCGAGTAATGAAAATTAGTTTTTATGATAACCATTTGAGTGAGGATATTGAAAATTATAAATGAAGTGGAAGAAGAGGAGGGGGAAGAAAATACATGCTTGTTTGAAATGGAGTTATTTACAAATGGACAGTTACAAGATCTGAGGCCTTTTTGTTTGATTGTTTTTTGGTGGATTTTTCTTTTGCCATTCGAGTTCTATATGAACTTATTATTTCAATGGATATAAAATTATCCTCATCATCCCAATAAATATTAGATACTAAAGTGCCAGATTTACAGGAAAAGGCCATTTGTCTAGAAGCTTAATGTACTTGAGAAGTTTTTCCCTCATGGTAATATTCATGGCAATCACACCATGGTCGTGAAGGAAGGGAAGGAGGTTGATAAAATTATTGAGCTATGTGAGCATGTCTAGGAGAAATGTTCATTGGTTGTGAAGTCAGCCTATGTTCATATGAGATTAACCTATTTCTCATGTATTGCATGAGCTATAAGATTGAGGTCATATCAGTTTGGTAGTTTGGATTTCAAGAGGAACGCTTGTTCTCTTAAGTTATTCTTCATACTCTAGAAAAATTTGTAAAGCTGATTCCAAACGGATAACATTATTTTCTTCAAGCCATTGATAATAAATAGGAGGTAATGCATTGTATTAATGCATCATGGTAGCTTGGTTTTGGAGGCGAACGATTTCAGGGATTTGGTTAAAAACCTATGTAAAGCCTGGATTAAAACTTTGAATGCTTTCTCCTTCTGGAAATGAGGCATTTTTATAGTCATGAAATAGATCAATAAGATTTTGAAGTTCCACATTAGTGTACTTGAAATAGTAACAAAAATCATCCAAAGTACTAAAGGCTTTTGAAGGTAATTCAAAGAAATCAGTGGTGGCTTTACCAACTAAGGAGTTAACAAAGAAACACATACAAGTATTCTTATCATTATAGAAAGAATTAAAAAAAGTGATTAGATTCTCATTAGCAGTAATAGTACCATGAATTAATAATTTGGGTAAATGGTCTTTAAAATTGGGAAGAGGTGCGTTCACAAGGGAAATATTTAAAGGTGACTGAATGTGCCAAGGGGTGGTATTAGCATCTTCTTCAAAATGGAAGAGTCCAAATTTACTAAAAATCTATTAGGGTTCGTGGTTGATGAATGTGGGTTGAAAGAGGAGTATATGGATCCAATAGAGATAGATGGAGTTGAAATTGAGCTAGATCTAGAAGAAGATGATCCCGATGAAAGGGAATCTTGGGAGCCACTCGAATATTGACTTTGTGTACCGAACATGACTTTTCTAGCAAGTGAAGTGCTTCAAGAAGAACTGGTACAAATTTGGCGAAATATATGACAAACCTCTACTTCTAGGATGATTCTAGATTGTTGAATTTTGTTTATAGGTGTGTATTCAGGGATATTGCCTCTACGAGATCGGGAGATTCAGATTTCACTACTCATGCAAGATTAATGATGAAGATCATGGACGCATGGGAATTCACATTCTTAGTCTTGATTAATGAGAAGCTCACATTGATTGGCTTTATCGATTCCGTGGGCTATTACTAAATAATTGTGATTCAATTCTTAGATGGTAGCTACGTTATTCAAGACATAATTAAGCAAGGAATGGGCAATTTTCCTTTGATCATTTAATTGAGGGATAAGATTAGGTTGTAGATTTAATCAAATTATCATTAATTAAATAAATCGGATTAGAAATGACCAAGATGTCAACGTACTCATATTTGCAAAGTTAACCTTCTCTCTTCTAATTCAATACATCGAGAGATAATGGCCAACTTCCTAGATCATTCCTCATTAGAAAGTGAATTTTGGAGAATGAATCAAGGAATGGGAAATATTAGTTTGATCACGAATCCAAAAGCTAATATCAGTTTGTTCCAAAGACTGAATAGTCATGGAACTAATGAGATATCGAAAGCTTTAGGGAGCGCATTGTTCCCCAATATGGTCACCCAAAGATGTTCATTGTTTAGTTAAAGTTGAGTAGACTGAACTATACAACTCCTTGAATCTTATTATCATAAAAAAACAATGAGATAGATTGCTTAATATTTACAAGATAAAAGGAAAAATTAGTATTTTTTATTTGTTGGTTCTTAAAGAAAACATAAAAAGTAGAAAAAATATGTGCAACTATGGAATGATATTCACAATGTGGTAAACAATTTACGATTAGAAGAAAAATAAAATTCAACTTTAAATGGCATTGAGCTAGTCAGGATTCTAGGTCGAAACCTATAATCCTGTAGAGTATAAGTTGTGAAATAATAGGAAAATATAAGAAATTGAAAACATACGTAAAATATTAGAGAAATTATGAGGTCTAAGATGGGCCTAATAATATATATATATATATATATATATAATATATATATATATATATATAAATATATAATATATAATTAGAAATATATATATATAAATATAATAATATAATATAGTAGAAAACGACCTTTTCAAACTCATCTTTTTAAACATATTTCCCTAATTGTACTCAAATTTTGAGCGAGAGCACTCATTGGATGAAAATTTTAATTCCTCATCCAAGGAGTACCCATGTTGCATACTTTAGATGGACCTTATTACATGATAAAAGATAAATACATGAAAAATGTAATTGCAATCATGTTTTTTTGTGTATTGCTCATTTTTTGTGCAACAGGGTCCATAAAAAGTATGCAACATGGGTACTCCTTAGATGAAGAATTAAATTCTACATCCAATGAGTGGTTCTGCTCAAAATTTGAGTAAAACCCTAGGTAAATAAGTTCAAAATACAAGTTGAAAAAGTAGTTTTTACCTTTTTTCCCTCCAGAAATTTGATGTTGTAATCTAATATTATTTTATCATTTCCACTATTATTTTATAATATTCCTTAGGAAGCCCATTTTATATCTCAAAATTTCTCTAATGGGTATAGATTGCATAAAACAAAATATTGATTTTATTATTGTAATAGTCAAACCTTAACAGCAAATCTCTATGAAGACCTTTGACTAGTTCAAAGACTCTAGTTACTGTAATGTATTAACTCATATACAAAATCCAAGGAAATCCAACTAAAATGACAACATAATGATACTTTAAACAAATTTCGTGATTGGGAAACCTTCTTTTCGCAAAAAGGTCACTGCCAGCACTAATAAAATAGAAATTAGACCTTCTAAACAACAAATAAATGCTCATAAAATTGACAAGATACCTTCAAAATTCGTTGAATGATTAAGGAAGTCATCAAAATTTTATCTCTCCTTTGGAGATACTAATATTTTCACCATTAAGATCAACTCTCTAAATTTTAGAAAATAAAATCAGAGGTAAAAGAACAACATAGTTTTTCTATAGCATACCTCTCTTCACAAATTTTCTCCCACTACCTTCATAGATCTCTCCTCTTTTTAAAGAGGCCTCAAGTAGTTGTGTTAGTTTTCATATTTAGGTAAATTAGATTAATTTATTTCCTAATTAGTGTCATTAATGTTAAGAGGGGATAATATTAAATGCTGAGTTTAAATTTTTCTTGAATCAAAGAATAAACACTAATAGGTCGGACCCTCATTACCATTCAAATAAGCCTCATGGTTTTCATGCATTAGATTTAAACCATAGATTTATTTATCTCCCAAATATTAGCAACTAGTAATCCTAACAAAATCATGTGAAAACTACATCCAATTAAAAATAAATACTCATCAAGATATAAAGTCATCACATTATAAACCCAAAAAGCAAAACCTTGTCACTCCTTATCCCCTTGTATCTCCTCATATCAGCATATAACTTAAAGTTGTGCCACCATAAATATGCATCAAAACAAACATATATAATTGTTTCTCCAATATCAAAATATTGTTTAAAATGTAAAATTTTCATCCAATAAATAATCTGGAAAATGATGTGTGGAAAAATAGTGAGAAATAATATCCACAAAGTGAATACTACCATTAACGAACCAAAACTAGTCTCCCTATTTGTGAGAGGGTGTTGATTCCTCTTACTTCTCTCCTTGCTACAAACATGAAGACGTTGAATGTATTGACCCATGAAATGAACCTAAATACTTGAGCATTATTTCCATGCTCGCTAGCAATAGGAATGGATGACAAGGAGTTTGGATGTCTGAGCAACAAGAAGAGACAAGGCTCTATTTTGCTGAGAATATTTTCTTGTAGAAGAAGCATGATGTGAGAGGGGAATGGATGGTTTAGGTTTAGTAGGAGGCATGTGAACAATGTGAGAGGCAACATACTATAAGCGAGATGTGTGAACTTAAGAAAGACGATTAGGAAGTGGAAACTATGGCCAAGCTTAACTCGAGTGTAGAGGTTTTGCAGGGATGATCTGTTCCCAACCATCATTGTTTAGGTTAACTAGAGGATGCAATATATGTGGAGGAATAGGTATACCAACCTGAAGAGGTTACTGAGACGAGAGTTTTTGTGACCTAGGGCATGCTTTAAACAAATTTTGGGGAAACCCTAGTAGATTATCCATCCTAGAATGTAATAGTTCCCTTAGCAATTGTGAGTTTGAATTAAAGTGGACTAAGATCCTAGGTCCATTATCCCCTTTGACACATAGGTATTGGTGTTGGTCATCATAATTTCCTTATGTTTAACCTCCATTTTACCCAAAAAACACTACCTATGCCCTTTGTTTTACCATTGGAATCTATTTATTCCTGTACTTCTTCTAACCCTTGCACTAATTTCTACACTAATTTCATGATTTTCATTAGTAAGGGTCATATGAACTTAATTACTAATTAAAAATATTAAATAGACTATCTGCCTTTGCAACTTACATGTTTTATTTCCTAAAGTATTTTGATAAAGAGAAATTATTAATCGATGTGTAAGATGGGGTTGGTGTAGGAATATTATTGTACTGTCTGTGTTCCTGTACTCATGGCAGCTGGCAGAATCAACACAGTTTACTACCGAAGGCCATTATAATTTGGAAATTCACACACATTCCTCACCGAAAGATCAACAACACTCTATTGGGCTCGGAGCGTGAGGAAAATACAAGATATGGAGGCTAGGGTTTCCACCGAAAATCCCTGATTTAGACTTTTTGCCAAAAAACCAAAAGCCCAAGATTATAATTTTGTTTTATTTCTATTGCGGCCATGAGCTGAACAATATGTATTTAATAAGGGTTTCTAGTAGAACTATGTAGCGATACTCTGGTGAATTTTTGGCTCATACTATAGCTTTTGTGTCGCCATAATTCTAGGCTCGATTTAGTAATACATGATGTACATTTGAAATTATTGAGTTTAATATAAGGAGCTATGCCAATTATTCATTCGCTCTTCCAATACTTTATGTAATGCATTATTTGAGGAGTTGATTTTCCAGATCTCATAACAGGGAAACAAGTTGGTTGGATAGGGCCCAGCCAACCTAACTCATTCTCCCTCTTTTGTAAGGTGTGTTGGATGTATTTTCATATGTATATGTTGGCTTTATGGGACCTGACCTAGGTTCAACGTTATCCATGCCAACTAACAAAACCCTAATTACTAGCCCTTTCATAACCTGCATAGCGCAAGCTGTAGTGTCACCCAAAGCAATATTGGTGGATGACAGAACCAAGTTTCTGCATCCAGAGGCTTGTGTCATAGGTTCATGTAGTCCTTATGTCTTAGATATATTTTCGTACACCCTTAACCCTTCCAAACATTAAATTACTATAAATACACTTGAACATCTTCCAGATCCTCATGAAGGTTCATAATTAGTCTCAACATGCATAAATATTACAGATCTACTATTTTTGTGTAGAAAATAAGCATTAATTCAGGTAAATCATAACACAAAGCGAAGATACATAAACTTGCAGAGGTAAGAAATAATACACAAATGCATCCAAATTGGCTCAAAACTGTCTTTATTAAGAATAATCGTTCAAGTATAGAATTCTTTTCCCTGTGCACTTAGCTGTAGGGGCCCATGCACTCAGCCTGCATAGTTATCAACGACTCCATGCATTCATCTGTAGGATCCTTCCTCTTTCACCTAAGTACAAGAAATAGGCCTTTCATGCCTTAGCTTACATCCCCAAAACAATGATCTTCAATCTTAGTTCAATACTTAGACTCGTTATGACTCATTTATATATAGCATTTTACTTATAATACCATGGTTCATGGACCATGGGTGGGTGTTTTAGAGAATTTAACATCTATAGATAAATACTGATTCACTAGACAAGTATTTGTGCCTAGAACAATAGTTTAAAGTGTTTTACTCTTTCCCTATAAGCAATAGATAAGAAGAGAGGATAGAAGGCCTACCCGTAGTTCCACTTTCCCCTCGTATCCCTTGTATCGATTCCATCGCTCCTTCCATACTTAAACCAGTTGAAAAGTACCCTGTCAACACAATAGAAGATGAAAACCGATCAAAGCATACGATCCATTGAATATAGATGAAAGGAATTAGAAGCAATTCATACATATAAGCATTATGAAAGAACACAAATATGGAAAAAGGTTCAAACACTTTATCAGATAGAATAAGGAATTACAGCCATAAGTGTTTGATTCAAATTCATTCCTCCAGCTTGGATGCCATCCACATCACATCAAAAGCAAGACAAGCTTGTGGTATCACATCATTTGCTCCAAAGTAAATTCTCATAGCAGCATTACCTCCTTACAATTCAACATAGTCTAGCCCCTTATCACTTAGATGAGTGGTCAATTTATAGGAAGATGAAGGAGGTTTTGTCATTAATGGTGACATTGAATGGCCTTCCATACTTAGAATTAGTTTCGTGGAGGAAGGGATGAGAGGATAGGATGATCCTTAACTCATTCCTCATCCATTTTCGAGCTCATAGGAGTTTATAAGACAGGGAAACTTCTGGATGACTCCAAAAGATAAGAATATTCCCAAACCCTATGTGAATTTCACTCATTCTTGCCCAACACAGGTGAAAGGAAGCCTAAGTGCTCAGCAAAGCACCCTGGTAGTGGACTTAGCTACTCTGCAGTGCACCTTCATAAGGGCTTACCTGCGCTAGTCCCTCTAGAGGCAACCTCTGCATGTCTTCAAGTCATGAAACTCTCTGGGAAGGAGGCATTCAAAGGGTTGACCTGTTCAGGGAATGAAATAACTAATTTTATGGTTTGATGAGTGCTAAATCACTGATTTGAATGTTGGTATTTGAGGTGCCCAAATGGATCTGTAACGGTTGCCCCCTAAAGTATGTAGTCGGAAAAATGCCAATGTCAAATGAAATGCTTTACGATGTGATGAGGAGGTATCAAGGAGGAAGGTGACCTGCATCAATTACAATACATATATCATGATAATTGATTTTACATGAATCGTTGAGGGAAGGCATACCCTTGCTCAACTTATAAACTTTCATTACATGTACATAAACAGTCATCTACAGATATAGACCCATGATCAGAATGACTATCAATGTAAAGCCATTGTACATATGATTAAGTACTCCTGATATCGCAGCTCGGATGGATGAAACTAGATTTTGGGTCTTAAATCTCATTCAACCATTTTCTCAAGTACAAGTCTAACCATGTGAATATGTGATCTGAAGTAGAACATGGGAAGACACCATCTGATTACCAGCCGTTGATGTAAGGTGTTAACAAATGTGAGAGAAATCGTTGATAATTTGAATGATCTTCAAGGTATTGTAATACACTCTGCATGGTGTGAATGGATGATTTGATGTCGAACACCATACATAGTCTTTTGGTCGAAGGCCATTGATGTATGCCTATCGCCAAAAGAAAGAAACCTACCATTGATGCATGCAAGCCTCAAGGTATTGAATGGGTGTTTCTAAGCCAAATTATTGGATAATGAGTTGATGTCGACAAGAAGAAACTCGTCATAAGAGGGCGTTGATGTATCCCACATCAGCAACATGAAATGACTGTAGTGATTTTAGAGATGGAATTTGATTGACGACACAAAGTTTAGCAATGGCAATCATGAAAATGAAGGTTTATGGTATTGCAAAAGATGGATTTTGACTGGATGTCTTCTCTTGAACATGTCAGTGACACTAAAGTGAATTGGTAGCATTGACCCATAACAAAGAAATGGATGGTATGATAGACCAACGGTGTCATAATCATCAAGCTAATAACCCAACCCAGATATTTATGGTGATGGAGTGAAAGTGTCATGTTCAAGAGCGAACTACTACCATAAAGTGGTTTTCCCCTTTTTCCATTTTCCCCAGTCATTGATAACCAATACCTCTTTATTTTTATCAAGCTTGAGGTGGATAACATATGCTTGTTGTATAATTTCACTCTTCAGGTGAATCCATTGCTATTTGATGTTTTAACAAGTCTAGCGAAGGTGAAACTAGGTCTTGTCTAGATGGACAAGTTTATCACTATTTGATGCTTTTAACAAGATTAACGACAAAGATAACTCATTACTTTTCATGTTTAGAGAGTTTGAAAAGGGACAAAAAGTAAACTCCACAAGTTATTTTTCATAAATTAATCTCTCAACTCCGAAGAAGTGTAAAATAATACAAGAGAGATATTGTTCCCAATCCTTTAACGAGCTGGAAAGGGCAAGCGCTCGAAAACCTTTTCATGTTTAAAGAGTTTGAAAAGAGCTTAAAGAGGACTCCAAGGGGGTTCCTATTTTGTTTTTAACAAAGCTCGAAAAAGAAATAAAAGTGTGCTTTGTGGTCAAAAGTACAACTTACAATCGAGCACGTGAATTCTGCAAATCAGTTGTAAACCTGCTCAAAACATCACCAAATGGATTAAAAATATCTATTTAATAGGTAAAAATAAGAAAATAATAATTTTATTTGATTAATTAACATGAAATAAACATAAAATAAGTTTTTACCATATCATTTTTACCATTTGGAACTTACCATCCAGTTTTATGCTCTTTGCTCAATTTTTACCTCAAACTTCACCGGCTAATTGTAAAAGAGTTTGTGGACCATTTCTCGAGCCGTACAAACCAGGTTGGAACTAAACCTCTCTACTTTCTTTTCATTCCATTCTATTTCATGCAAGTTTTAGGGTTTCTTGGGGCCCCTGGGGTTCACCAATTTGTTTTTGAGAATTTAGCATCTACGAATACATACTAATTAACTAGACAAGTAGTTGTTCCTAGAACAATAGTTTAAAGTGTTTGACTTTCCCTATAAGCAATAGATAAGAAGATAGGATAGAAGGCCTACCTATAGTTCCGCTTTCCTCTCTTCTCCCTTGTATCAATTCTGTCGCTCCTTTCTGTACCTAAACTGCTTGAAAAGTACCCTGTCAACACAACATAAGATGAAAATCGATCAAAGCATATGATCCATTGCATATAAATGAAAGGAATGAGAAAAAATTCATACATATAAGCATTATGAAAGAACACAAATATGGAAAAGGGTTCAAATAATTTATTAGATAGAAGAAGGAATTACAACCATCAGTGTCTGATTCAAAGTCATTCCTCCAACTTCAATCCCATCCACATCACATCAAAAGAAAGACAAGCTTATGGCATCACATCATTTGCTCCAAAGTCAAGTCTCATAGAAGCATTATCTTCTTACAATTCAACATAGTCCAGCCCCTAATCACTTATATGAATGGTCAATGTATAAGAAGATGAAGGATGTTTTGTCATTAATGGTGACATTGAATGGCCTTGCATACATAGAATTAGTTTGATGGAGGAATGGATGAGAGGATAGGATGATCCTTAACTCATTCCTCATCCATTTTCAAGCTCATAGAAGTTGATAAGAATGGGAAACTTCTAGATGACTCCACAAGATAAGAATATTCCCAAAACCTATGTGAATTTCGCTCATTCTCGCCTAGCGCAAGTGAAAGGAAGCCTAAGTTCTCTACAGAGCACCCTAGCACTAGACTTAGATGCTTTTCAGCACACATTTATAAGGGCTTACCTACGCTGGTCCCTCTAGAAGCAATCTATGGATGTCTTCAAGTCATGAAACTCTTTGGGAAGGAGGAATTCAAGGGGTTGACTTGTTTAGGGCATGAAAAAACTGATTTTAGGGTTTGATGAGTCCTAAATCACTAATCTAAATGTTGGGATTTGATGCGCCCAAATGGATCTGTAACAGTGGGTCCCAAAACACTCTATCATTTACCCACCTTAAGGACTAAAGCCACTTTAACTCATACTAGCTTCGCACTTCACTTCTACTTTTCGTGGAGACTTTACATGCTTACAAAAGAAGATTACAAAATTTTACCAAAATTTGACCCAACTTCACCCTAGGGACCTTATCCCAACAGGGCCCCAACACAAATTAGGTGACTCGACCTCGAGTCACTCAACTAGCGTAGAAATCTTGTCTTGGAGTTCGTGAAACTCCACCTTCAACATCTGGAAATCAACTATACCCTGCACTGCGACCTGTTCTACTTCTCTGACCAGCTTCTCTATAGTAGGGCCTTCCACCATGAGGCCCATCCTCCTTTGTGTCTATTGGATGGTCTTTAACTTTTCTTGAACTGATAGAGTGAGCTAGCATGCTTCCTCTATCCATGGTTGTGTCCTAGCCCTCAATATGGCCTCTTTTTGTTGCAGTTCATCAATCACTGTGTGTGGTTATTGTCCTTCCAATAGTCGAGAAAATCATTGGACTAATACCAATGTGCGCATAGTCAATCTAATTTCATCAAACTGTTGTTTCTTCTCCCCTATATATGTACCAATATTCTATAGAGTGGTGTCCTCCTATAGAGATGACCAATGTTCCATGGCTTGTTCAAAGAGATCTGTGCAGTCCTTGATTGTTGTATCCAGATTGTCCATTCCCTCTTTAATTGCTACTCTTCGCTATTCCCAGACTTCTAGTGAAGTGGTTGACTGCAACTTCAACTGCAGCTCTGATATCTGCATTTGTAACTCAAATCAGACTCAACCGATTTTCTCCTTTGATTCCTGGATTGTTGCAGCCAACTTCTAAATCTTTGTTGTTGATGCTGCATGTTAGGGAATGTTGAATTCTAACAATGTATTACATGCTTTTCTAGTGGTTGACTCCAATTTTTGGTTGTGCGTGGCCATTTCTTCCTTCTCTTTCATCTCTTGTGCCTTTTCTATGAATATTTGTTCACTGTTGGTTTTCACTTTGCTGAATACTAGAAACATGCATTTCTCCTTTACCCTTAACTCATCAAATACTCCTTGGGTTAGTTCATGGAGGGCCTAGATAGGGAGTTTTGCGAGATTGACACCCATGTCCTTGAGCTGTGACAACTGAGTGTTCTGTTCCTTTCAATACACGTGTAGGGACCCCTCTGGCAATGGAATGACTCTCAGGTCCAGAGTCTGGTAATTAGCCAACATAGTCATGCTCACTTGCGACAGGCTCACTTGAATCTCGCTCGCCTGACCAATGCTCACTTGTAGCCATCCCATCTAATTTGCAAGTCGGGTAGATCCTTTTGAACATTACCCAGTGCCTATTGGTACTGCTATTTGAATTGTGCCCATAGTTTTGTCATGGTGTCACGGACCTTTCTCCAGTTTCATCCAAGTCCCCCTTAGTGAGGACCATTGGATCAACATGTGTGTGCTTGTCTAATTTCTACTTCTTTCTAGATCCAAAAGTTGTCTCCTTGGTCCACTTCTATAGCTTAAAGGGAGTTCTCTGCTCCTCACCCCACCTCCTTCAACAACAGACTCCCCTTTGTCCTTAGTGTGATGAGAAGCAGACTCCTAAACATCAATATTGGTCTCCTTAGTCACCTAGTCTTTCTCAACAGTTACCTTAGCAAGAGCTACTTTGGCAACAACTTCCTTCTTCTGTCGTGCATCTTTCTCTCGAGTTGCAACCTACTCAGCCTCCTTCTATTTCTACGTTGTCATGGTCTGCGTGGAGGAGCTTTCCCCAACCTTGCTTGTACTTGCACCTACATCTGAAGGGTGCAGCCACTCCCCTGGCCATTTCCCAACCTCCAGCGTATTTGTTTCACTGAACAGGTAAGGTAACTTGTACCATTTTTTCTTTAGATCTAGTCGTGCGTTGATAAACATGTTGAGAAAATCTACCTTGAACTCTACATAAGCCTCCAATTGTTCATATAGAGTTGGTGACAAGCTCGAACTTTGGCTGATCACCATGTGGAGCTCCATCTCGACCAACGCCTGAAACATATTAGTTTCCATGACTTTTGTAGGGTCCTTCATCACCCAGAGTGAAGAAAACTTCACAGCTTATGGTAAGTCACCTTCCTGTGGAGGGAATTGGCTATCTTTTCATAACCTCCACACGATGAGGGAAATCAATAAAAATAGCTAGGTATAGTGGAAAGCATTTCCATCATCCTATTCTTCACAATAGTTTATCAAAAATTCTTTACAGAGTGCCCAATTGTACTTCACTCCCTTAGCACATTGGGTAGCAAGTGAAATTACTAGTGTCAGAACCTCATTCAAGCGACATTTCTGCATGATCTTGCAGGCCAATATTTGTGCAGAAAACTAAACCACCTTGTCTATAATAGAGTGGATGGAATATCCACGCGACTTATTCACCAAGTTGAACTTGCTCCTCATTTGGTCTGTGAGTCATTATTCTTTGGTTTTTCCCCCAAACACCTCTATTGGATCCACCCCTTGACGGGTCAACATATTGATCTGATGGATGAATATGTCCATAATAGGGATGGGTTCTCCAAACCAGAGACACCCATCATGCACTTGGGTAAGCAATTATTGAACATAGGTTGTGTTGATGTTTATTCTGCTAAAATGGGGAATGTACAACATATTTAGTAATCCTACATTTTCAACCCCCGCGACCCATTTCATTGGCTCCAGTGGTGATACTCCTATCACCTAGTAGTAAATCTTCACCAAATGCTTATTTTTTGCTAGTTGGGGGAATTTCTCATGATCTACCCAATCCAAATCTTCCATTTTGATCATAGGAATGTACCCTAATGGCACACCTCCAAATGCCACCACCTCTGGTAGCAGTGGTGTAGAAAACATAAATTTGGCGGTATCTGGGTCCTTCAGCACATTTTCTTTGCCTTTTTGTGGTGGGATATACTTCGGAAGCTAATTCATAGGCTCACCCTCTTCAACTTCCATCTCCTCAATTCCTCCACGAAGCTCTTCTTCATCAAGATCCAAGGGCTCATGCAATTGCTTCGACTTAACCATTTTCCCCTTTTGACAAATATCCTAGGGATTTTTCCTTCGCGATTGGTGCACCAGAACTTGTTGCAATTTCTTTTGTTTCTTCTCAATGGTGGATAGCTTAGGCCTAGGTGACCTCGACATTGTAGGTACAGAATTTGTTTCTTTCATTGTCTGTACGACTTCGGGAACCGTGGCTTCAAAACTTGTGGCTTCTTTGAGGTTAGTGGTCATCATTCTCTCTGTAGGTTTTAACCCCGTATGGAAATTACCCACATACAAATTCTAAAACACATAAAATAAACAATGTGAGAGCATAACACATAAAACACATATACACAAACATTTTCCCCTAGATCCCAAAACCGAGACTACTAGCTTGATTTTTCATTATATTCCTTTCAATGTTATAATACATATTTATACATGCCGAAGCATCCAATACCATGGACCGAGAAGCATCGCGTCCAAAAAACATGTGCAAAAATCATGCACAAAACCATAGGTGGGTTTGCCCAACCTAAAATAGGGTCAAAAACGAAAATTTCCCAAGGCACTTCACTAGACCCCATAAAGTGAGGTTATGAGTATGCCTCAAACCCCCTATGACCCCCCCTTGGCTACACAATCGGTACAACAAAGGGGGGGCTCCACCCCCCCTCTAACCCCCCGGTTAACTACGTGGGCTAGTCGTGGAAAGAATATAACACAACCCAACATTCTCCCACTTGTTTTTTTCTTTCCACAGGGGCCCACAAGAGAGCTTAGTCATTTTTCCAGCCCTGAAATGCCCATTGTCTCTCTACACCAAGAGAACTTCTCAGAGCTCACAGATTTTGTCAATGAAAACTGCAGTATTCTTCAAAGTGTCCACCTTTACCAGCAACACCTTCTTGTCTTCTATTATATCCCTCACAAAGTGATACTGAACATCAATGTGCTTTGTCTTTGAGTGATATGCTTGGTTATTTGCCAAAAAAATTGCACTTTGGCTATCACATTCTATCCTTATAGCTCCCTGTACTAACCCCATACTTGAACACAATCTCTACAACCAAACTGCTTCCTTTCTTGAATGAGTGGTTGCCATGTATTCTGCCTCTATAGTTGATAGTGCCACTATAGATTGTTTCTTACTCATCCAATTGACTGCAGCTCCAAATAGGATAAAAACATACCCACTTGTAGATCTTCTCTGATCCAGATCTCCAGCCTAGTCTGCATCAACAAAGACACGAATATCCAACACTCTATCCAATCCTGATCTTCGTTGGTAGCACAAACCATAATCACTAGTGCCACGCAAATACCTGAAAACCTACTTCACTGTTGTCTAGTGCCCCTTCCCTGGTTTTGACATAAACTTGCTCAATACTCCCACTGCATGTGAAATGTCTAGTCTAGTACAAACAATTGCATACATTAGGCTACCAACTACACTTGCATGTGGAACACGGGACATGTCCTCTTCCTCTTCTTGTGTCTTGAGACACTGTTCAGCAGATAACCTCACACCTACAAGAAAAGGAACCTTCACCGGTTTACTATCTTGCATATTAAACCTCTACAATATTGTCTCGACATACTTCCTTTGGTTTAACCAGAGCTTCCTCTTTTCCCGATCTCTTTTAATTTCCATGCCCAAAATATAGTTTGGAGCATCAAGATATTTCATGTCTAATTTGGAGGACAATTGGGTCTTCAAATCCTAGATAATTTCTTTGTCATTTCCAACCAGCAACATATCATCCACATACAAGACCAGAGAAATAACACGATCACCAATTAATTTAAAATACACACAGTGATCTACTTTGCTTCTGGTGAAGCCAAGTCCCCATATAAATGTATCAAATTCCTGATACCACATCCTTGGTGACTATTTTAACCCATACAGAGACTTCTTTAACTTGCATACTGGTTCTTTCTTACCCTTCACCGCAAAGCCTTCAGGTTGCTTCATGTAGATCTCCTCTTCTAGATCCCTGTGAAGAAATGTTGTCTTCATTTCCATATGTTCTACCTCAAAATCTAAAGTAGCAACAAAAAATAAAAGTAATCTAATAGAAGTTACCTTGGCAACAGGAGAAAAAATATCACAAAAATCAATTCCCAACACTTGGGAATAACCTTTTGCTACCAACCGAGATTTGTATTTCTCCACTTTTCCTTCTGCATTTGTCTTCTTTTTTAACACTCATTTGCTGCCAATGGGTTTCCTTCTAGCTGGAAACTCCACCAAATCTGAAGGCTCATTTTTGTGCAAAGATGTCATTTCATCAACCATGACTTCTTTCCAGAATTTTCCATCCTCTGAATCCACTTCTTCCTTCACAGTTCTGGGATCATCATTAGTAACATACAAAGCAAAAATTGAACAGAAAGCAGATGGACTATACCTTTCTGGCTACCTTCTTTCTCGAGCTGATCTTCTCACAACTGGAGTTTGTGGCTCCTCATTTTCTGATTCCTCCTCTGTTGTAGAGTCTGATTCTTCCTCCTTTAGCTCAAACTCTATCTTCTCAGGTTCCTTTGGTTGGAATTTATGTTTAATAACATCTTTCACCTCTTTGAACACCACATCTCGGTTGTACAAAAGCTTTCTTGTTACTGGGTTCCACAACTTATAACCCTTTAAACCATCCTTATACCTAATAAAGATGCACTTTTCAGATTTACTATACAATTTGGTTTGTTTCTCCTTTGGAACATTTACATATGCATCACATCCAAATATCCTTAGATGTGAAAGAGATGGTCTCTTACCAGTCCATACCTCTTGTGGAGTCTTATCCTCCAACGCTAATGAAGGTGACCTATCGACCAAGTAACATGCAGTATCCACCGCCTCTGCCCAGAATACCTATCCTAACCTAACACCACTAAGCATGATTCTTGCCCTTTCCATCAATGTCTTGTTCATTCTTTTTGCAACTCCATTTTGTTGAGGTGTATATGGAGTAGTCTTCTTCCGTGATATACCGCACTTCTTACAAAATTCTTCAAATTCCTTGCTGCAAAACTCTCCACCATTATCTGTCCTCAAAACCTTTATCTTCTTCTCTGTCTGATTTTCCACGAGAGCCTTAAGTTCCTTAAACCTATCAAAGACTTTACATTTCTTTAGAGAAAGCATTTAGGGTGGCTAGAAAAGAGGAAAGAAAAATTATGGAAACAAGGAAGTCTACTTATCACAACTCTAAAGACAGAAGTGTTGCTACTCCTAGCCTTTCACAACCTACAAGGTTGACACCACAATAGTTCGAGGAAAAAAGAGAAAAAGGGTTTTGTTATAGTTGTGATAGTAAATACAATAAAGGTTATAAGTGTGCTGAGAATGAATTATTTTACATATATTGTGAAGAGGAGGAGGAAAAGGAACAAGAAACATCAAAAGAATAGGTTATACACTAGGAACCAACCCCAGAGAAAGAAGAAATGAATCTAACCATATCTTGTAGTGCATTGGCAAGAATTACCACTCCTTAAGCTCTCAAGATTGATGGACAAACAAAGATAGTGAACAAATGTTTGGAAGGATATATTCGTTGCTTTATATCTAATAAACAAACACAATGGGTCAAGTGATGGAACCTTCATAGGTCCAAACACATCACTGTCCACAAGCTCTAATATCTGTATCACCATCTTACTACTAGAGGGCAAACCCACCTGATTCTGCTTCCCATATATATAATTTTCACAAAAATAAAAATCCAGAGAGCTATTACTCATACCTTCTACCATACCTTTACCATGAAGTATTCAAAACCCCTTCTCTCCAATATGTCCAAGCCTTTGATGCCACAACATGGTCTTCTCTCTAGAGACCACTAGATTTTCTGCTTCACTTTTAGGAACCACAAAACTATTGCACCCATCAATAACAGTGCTACCTTGAAACTTGTACAGAGTTCCAATTCGAACTCCCCGCATCAATACCAATGCTCCCCAAACCATTTTGCAGGTATCCTTCTTGAACACTATTTTTACACCTACATCATCTAGCTTGCTTACAGAAATTATATTTTTGGCCAATGTAGGAATATGTAGAACAACCAGAAGTGTTCTAACCCTTCCACCTTTCAAAGTTAACTTTCCTTTTCCACGACCAATGATTCTAGCCTTCCTATCATCCCCTAAGAAGACATGACCACCATCGTATTTCTCATACTCGTGGAACCACTCTCTATGGGAAGTGAAGTGAAAGGATCCACCTGAGTCAATCAACCATGCCTCATTATTTACATGTGTACTTGAACAAGCCAAGTACACATCCCCACCTTCATCTGAGGTGGTTTTCACCTCTACAAAAGGAGCCTCATCAGATCCCTTTCCTTTGTCACGAGCTTTATATTTACAGTCCCTTTTGAAGTGGCCTTCCATCTACATTTCCAACACACCACCTTTATAGGTTTTCTTGGAGATTTAGATCTCCCTCTAGATTTAGAGCTCCCACTCAATGAATTATTTTTGTTTCTATTCTGGGACCATCCTCATACAGACAAGGCATAACCATTCTGGCTCTCCATATTTTTCCATCTCATCTCCTCCATCAGCAAATATGAGAGTATTTCATCAAACTGCAAGGTAGTTGCATTGCTACCTATTCCAATAACTAGACTATCCCATGAATCTGGTAGAGAACACAACAAATTGATGCACTTATCTTCATCTGACACTTTAATCTCAACAGATGCTAAATAACTTACCACAGTATTAAATGTGTTCAGATGCTCTGTCACTAAGTCTCCATCTTTCATCCTTAAGTTATACAACTTTTTTCGTAGGAACAATTTATTCACGAGAGACTTAGATTGGTACAAAGTCCCTAACTTTTCCCACAAAGCCTTCACCATAGCTTCCCCTGATACATTCAACAATATTGAATCTGAGACACACAATCGTATTGTGCTCTTTGCCTTCCGATCCAACTTCTTCCATTCTTCATCGGACACTCCCATTAGTTTAGTACCTAGATCTACTGCGATCCATTGATCTTTATCCACCAACAGATCCTCCATCTTGAGTTTCCACAACTCAAAACTCTGACCATTAAATTTCTTGATCTCTATCTTTCCACTACTTGCCATATTCTTTCACTACCATAATTGATCTCGCAGATCTCCCACTAAACAGGGTCTACCACAGGCCTGAGTGAAACCCCTCAGCAAAAAAGGCGTCCCCTTGAAGCCAAAACTGCTCTGATACCAAATGTAGGTTTTAACCCCATATAGAAATTACTTGCATGCTAATTATAAAATACAGAAAATAAACAATGCGAGAACATAACACATAAAACACATATACACAGAGATTTCCCCTAGATCCCAAAATAGGGACTACCAACTTGATTTTTCATTATGTTACTTTCAATGTTAGAATACATATTTATACATGCCGAAGCATCCAATACCATGGACTCAAAAACCATCGCGTCTAATACCATGGACTGAAAACCATCGCGTCCAAAAAAAACATGTGCGAAAATCATGCACAAAACCATAGGTGGGTTCGCCCAACCTAACATAGGGTTACAAGTATGCCTCAAACCCTTGTGACCCCCCCTGCTATACAATCGACACAATGAAGGGGGGATCCACCCCCCTTCTAACCCCGCAGTTAACTACGTAGGATAGTCATGGAAAGAATATAACCCAACCTAACAATCCTTCCACTTCCTCCATTTTCCTTCATTTCTTTGCTGGTCCTAGAAGTCTTTGACCATAAGTAAACCTTTTTTATCTGTATCACTCTTGAGAGCTGCTAATTCCTCCTTATAAAGGTTGGGTTCCTTTTGCTAGTTATCCTTCGAAAAACGTGCAAGGTTCCTTGATCGAATCTCCCAGAAGCTGTGTTGCTGAACAACATTTTTATTTTCCCATGTAAGGTTCTAGATATGGGAGCCCTTGATTTGCCCTGACATTCTAATGTGATCCTTCCCCTACCAATACCTAGCATATTTTTGCTTCCAAAGCTTAGCCCAGGGAATGTGATCCTTCTCCTACCAATACCTAGCATATTTTTGCTTCCAAAGCTTAGCCCAGGGATTAGTCAACTCCTTAATCCATCTCCACTAAAGTTTGGCTCCTGAAACTTTACTGAGGGTCTCATGGTCATGAAGTCCCAAACCACCATGGCTTTTGGGATTGCATATCTTGTCCTAGGCAACTAAGGCCCACTTCTTTTTTTCTTCTCCTCTGCCCCACACAAAATCTCCCTGTATGTTCCAGATTTGCTGCTTAATGCCTTTAAGAGGAGGAAGAGCTGAGAACAAGAAAACGGGAATTGCCTGCAAGATAGCCTGTGTGAGCACAAGGCATCCTACCAAATTTAGTGTCCTACATGTCCACTTTCTAACCTTGTCTTGAAGTTTATTTATTAATGGCTCCCACACTTTCTTTCTTAGAGGTTTATCAGTGAGAGGTATGCCTAGGTACTTTGAAGGTAGTTGTTCCCTTTGAAACCCAAGAATTCTGGTAATATTTCTTTGAATAGCAGTGTTAGTGTTAAAGAAAAAAACTTTGGATTTGTTGAGGCTTACCTCAGTGCCTGTTGCTATAGCGAAGTCATTTAAGATGTGTTTAATCACTTGGGCTTCCCTGACTGTGGGGATGCCTTGCAGCATTGTGTCATCCACAAATTGTTGATGAGTGTTTGCTACTCCATCCAAGGTGAGTTTGATTCCTTGTATCCGTCCTTCAACATTTTCCATTTTGATTTCTTTGCATAGCGCTTCCATCATGGGGACGAAGAGGAAAGGAGAGAATGGATCTCCCTGTCTGATACCTCAGGAAGGTGTAAAGGTTCTTGATGGAGCCCCATTAAGAAAAATGGAAAGCTGGTCATGGTTACGAGTGCCATGACCCATCTTATCCAATTTTGGTTGAAACCAAAGGCTCTTAGAATTACTCTGATATAACACCAACTTAACTTTTCATAGGCTTTTACAAGTTCCAACTAAATGATCATGCCAGCTTGTTTGTTTCTTTTGAGAGAGTGTATTACCTCATGAGCTTGGATGATGTTGTTGAGCTTGGATGATGTTGTTGATGATTTTTCTTCCTTCCACATAGCCAGTTTGCTCCTCCGAGATGAGAGATGGTAGTAGGGGCTTGAGTCTATTGGCTATCACTTTGGAAATAATTTTTTACACCACATTACATAAGGCTATGGGTCTGAAACCCTCCAGAGTCATGGCATTTTCTTGTTTTGGGATCAAAGCTATGAAGGAAGCATTAAGAGCCCTCAAAATCTTTTTGGATTTTCTTGAGTCTTCCACAACCTCAAGTATGTCATGTTTAACTGTTTCCCAACATGCTTTAAAGAAATCTACATTGAATCCATTGTTGGATGTGGAGCATGATTGCTCAGAGGTTTTTGTTTTAGCCGGATGTATACCCGAGGAAGTTTGTACACCCTCCACGCGGGGGGTGCGGGGGGGAGGGGGGGGAGGCGGGGGGGGTCCCCCCCCGGCTAGGGGTCCCGGGGCCAGGGACAACGTCCCCGAAGCTAAAAACAAATGTCAAATTGCCTTGTAAAAGTATAGTAATTTTTAGTCAATTTGGGTCGTTCATTAGGCGGATGATCTGACGATAGAACTTATGTTTAGTTTAGGGTTTTTTCCCTAGAAGGCAACCCCTCACTTTGTATGAGGACATTGTATTTGAGGCTGTGTAATAGATGTGTATTATGTGTGCGAGAAGCAGAGAGGTGAGACTGTGAGAGAAAACAGAGGATATTACAGTGGATATGCTGTAGGTTGTGTCTCTTCATTTTGCTGGATAATAGAAAGGAAGGGTTGGCTATTCGGGGTGGATGTAGCCCAAACTGGGTGAACCACATATACCTGTGTCTTTCTTGTTTTATGCATTTTCTATGTTTATATTTTTGCAATATTTTATGTGTTCCATTGCTCCATAATATATAATTTTCTAACAACTGGTATCAAAGCTAGGTTTATTTGGTTGATAAACTCGCAGGGAAGAAGGGTTCCTCGTTTGAGTAGGAGCAATGGCGGAAGATGGTAAGCTTAGGGTTGAGAAATTTAATGGCCAAAACTTCTCGCTATGGAAGATGCAGATGGAAGATTATCTGTATTAGAAAGATCTATACCTACCATTGGGCGGAAAAACAAAGATGTTGACGAGTATGACAGATGAAGAAAGGAACCTTCTCGATAGAAAGGCACTCAGAATAGTACGGTTGTGCCTTGCAGCATTGGTCGCCTTCAAAATTTTGAAGGAAACAATGACAAAGGGTTTGATTAAGGCATTGGAGAAACTATATGAAAAACCCTTGGCCTCAAACAAGGTATTTCTTATGAAACAATTATTTAATATGAAGATTTCAGAAGGTGGATCTATTGTAGATCATTTAAATGATTTTAATACTGTTACAAGTCAGTTATGTTCTATAAGGGTAAACTTTGATGATGAAGTTAGAGCTCTGTTATTCTTGTGATCATTACCAAAAAGTTGGAATGGTTTAGTAATGGCCATTAGTAACTCTGTTTCTGGATCTAGTAATTTAAAGTTTGATGATGTTGTCAGTGCTATCCTTAGTGATGAAATGCGATGGAAAAGCTCCGGTGAGACATCGGGTAATGCTTTGAGTGCAAATTCTAGGGGAAGAAAAATTGAAAGAGGAAATAGCTCAGGATATTGTAGTAAATCAAGGAAAGGTAGATCCAAGTCCAGATCGGGGATAGTGTGCTGGAAATGTGGAAAGAAAGGACACCTAACGAAAGACTGTAGATCTCGGAAGGGAAAAGAAGGAGATGCACAAAAAGAAAACAATCATGAAGCAAATGTGACAGGTGAGGTGTTACAAGATGCTTTGATTCTTTCTTTCGAAAATATTACTAATTCCTGGGTGGTAGATTCAGGGGCCTCATTCCATGCCACACCTGATAAGAAATACTTTCATGACTATGTTCAAGGAGATTTTGGACAAGTTCGTTTGGGGGATGATAAACCCTGTAAAATTGTTGGAATGGGTAAGGTTCTTGTAAAACAGCAGAATGGAAACCAATGGCTACTAAAGGAGGTAAGGCATGTTCCAGATCTAAAGAAAAATCTGATTTCAACAGGGCAGTTAGGCGGTGAAGGTTGTGTGACAACTTTCACAGATAAAGCTTGGAAGGTCACCAAAGGAGCCCTGGTAATAGCAAAAGGCGAAAAGGTTGGTACATTGTATTTATGCAATGGTATTTCTAACTCTGTTAATGCTTTAACTTCCAAAGGAGCAGATGCAACATTATGGCATCATAGGCTCGGACACATGAGTGAAAAGGGGATGAAGATTCTTCACTCAAGGAATTTGTTGCCAGGTTTGAAGAATGTTGATTTGGACTTCTGTGAGAATTGCATTTATGGAAAATAGAAGAGAGTCAGATTTCTTAGAGTTGGGAAAGAAAAGAAGAGAAAAAAATTAGAGCTTGTGCATATAGATATATGGGGACCTGCTCGGGTATCATCTCTCGGTGGCTCTCGTTATTATGTTACTTTTATTGATGATGCAACTAGAAAAACTTGGATTTATTTTATTAA
>APFE030556810.1:33532-75995 GCA_000404065.3 Pinus taeda | reverse complement strand
TTACTTTTATTGATGATGCAACTAGAAAAACTTGGATTTATTGTATTCAGAATAAATCTGATGTATTTGATACTTTCAAGAAATGGAAAGCTTTGGTTGAGATTGAGACAGGAAAGGAATTGAAGTGTCTCATATCAGACAATGGAGGTGAATATTGCAACAAAGAGTTTGATAGGTACTATTCAGAGCATGGAATTCGCAAAGAGAAGATAGTTCCAAGAACACCACAAGAAAATGGTGTGTCAGAAAGAATGAACATAACAATCATGGAGCGTGCAAGGTGCATGAGATTGCATTCAGGATTGCCTTTATAGTTTTGGGCAGATGCTGTAGATACTGTTGTTTATCTAATAAACAGAGGGCCTTCAAGTTCCTTGGATGGTGGTGTTCCATAGGAAGCATGGATAGGTAAAAAGGTAAACTACTCCTTTTTAAGCCTTTTGGTTGTGAGGCCTTTGTCCATATTAATAAAGAAAATAGAACAAAGCTGGAGGCAAAATCAAAGAAATGTACCTTTATTGCATATGGTGTTAATGATTTTGGTTATCGCTTATATGATTATGAAAATCACAAAATCATTAGGATCAGAGATGTAATATTCAATGAAAAGGTCTTGTATAAGAATCAGTTGCACAAAAAGAAACATGAAAAAGAAAACAAGGAAAACACAGTTCTTGATGAGGTCACTAAAAAAGTAAAGGTGTCTGAAAATAATAATAATCAGCAACCACAACAATAGCAACCACCACAACAGCAACAGGCACCCCAAACACCTGAAAGTGGTGTTAGAAGATCTATCAGGATAAGTATACCTCCTGAACGATACTCTTCTTCATTATATTATTTATTGTTCACTGATTCTGGTGAACCCAAATGTTATGAAGAAGGAATGCAGGTTGAAAGCAGGAAGAAGTGGGAGCTAGTCATGGAAGAAGAGATGGACTCCTTAATGCATAACCAGACTTGGGACTTAGTTAGGTTTCCTGCAGGTAAAACTACATTGCAGAATAAATGGGTTTACAGGCTGAAGGAAGAAGATGGAGGAAAACAAAGGTACAAAGCTAGACATGTGGTGAAGGGGTTTGCACAGAAGAAAGGTATTGATTTTGATGAAATATTTTCTCCTGTTGTTAAAATGACTTCAATCAGAACTATTTTAAGTCTAGTAGCAGTTGAAAATTTGCATCTTGAGCAGTTAGATGTAAAGACAACCTTTCTCCATGGGATTTGGGGGAAGAGATATATAGGCAGCAGCCACAAGGATATGAAGTGAAAGGGAAGGAGAAACTAGTGTGCAGGTTGAAGAAGAGCTTGTATGGCTTAAAACAGGCTCCAAGGCAGTGGTATCTAAAATTTGACAAGTTTATGTCTGAACAAGGTTATACTAGATGTCACTCTGATCATTGTGTTTATCTGAAAAAGCAAAATGATGGCAGCTATATTATATTGTTATTGTATGTAGATGACATGCTTGTTGCAGGATCTAACATGTAGGAAATAAATGTGCTCAAAAGAAAATTGGCAAATTCATTTGCAATGAAGGATTTGGAGCTGCAAAACAAATCCTTGGTATGAGAATAACTAGAGACAGGAAAAATCGTAAATTAACATTGTCTCAGAATGAGTACATACAAAAGGTGTTGAAAAGATTTAACATGCACAATGCAAAACTAGTTAGTACACCTTTTGTTAGCCATTTCAAGCTTAGTAAGGAAATGTGCCCAAAGACTCAAGAAGGCATGGATTATATGTCTAAAGTTCCATATGCATTAGCAGTTGGAAGCTTAATGTATGCAATGGTCTGCACAAGGCCTGATATTGCACATGCAGTGGGAGTTGTAAGCAGGTACATGAAAAATCTAGGAAAGGAACATTGGATGGTAGTGAAATGGGTTCTCAGATATTTGAAAGGTACCACAAATCAAGCATTATGCTTTGGTGGTTCAAACAGTTCTCTACTGTGATATGTTGATGCAGACATGGCAGGTGATAGAGATAACAAAAGGAGCACTACAGGATATGTATTTATTATAGGTGGAACAACTGTCAGTTGGATTTCAAAAATCCAAAGTGTTGTTGCAATTTCAACAACAGAAGCAGAGTATGTTGCTGCTACAGAGGCTAGTAAAGAAATGATTTGGTTACAAAGGTTTATAGGTGAATTGGGTAAGGAGCATGATATGGACACATTATACAGTGATAGCCAAAGTGCCATTCATCTTGCAAAGAACTCAACATTTCATTCCAGGACTAAACACATATAGCTGAAGTACTATTTCATACGATCAGTGTTGGAAGATGGAGAGTTGAAGCTGGAAAAGATACACACTAGCTAGAATCCTGTAGATATGCTAAAAAAAGTTGTAACCAGGCAGAAACTAAGAACATGCTCAGTTTCAATTGGTCTTCAAGGATGACGATGAAGATGAGAAATAGCCAGGTCCAAAGAGGAGCCATTTGCTAGCAAATGAAGCAACGATGGAGTTGCTACATTCATTCTCCAAGTGGGAGATTGTTGGATGTGGAGCATGATTGTTCAGAGGTCTTTGTTTTAGCCAGATGTATACCCTAGGAAGTTTGTACACCCCTCCACACAGGGTGGTATGGGGGGGACTTGTCCCCCCCGTGGGGGGGCCTATCCCCCCCAACTGGGGGGGTCCGGGGGCTAGCAGTCCCCCCGCGAGGGCTTAGGGGCAGCGCCCCTGAAGCTAAAAACAGATGTAAAACTGCCTTGTAAAAGTATAATAATTTCTAGTCAATCTGGGCCATTCATTAGGTGGATGATTTGATGGTAGAACTTATGTTTAGTTTAGGGTTTTTTTCCCTAGAAGGCAACCCCTCACTTTGTATGAGGGCATTGTATTTGAGGTTGTGTAATAGATGTGTATTATGTGTGAGAGAAGTAGAGAGGTGAAACTGTGAGAGAAAACAGAGGATATTACAGTGGATTTGCTGTAGGTTGTGTCTATTCATTTTGCTGGATAATAGAAAGGAAGGACTGGCTGTTCGGGGTGGACGTAGCCCAAACTGGGTGAACCACGTATACTTGTGTCTCTCTTGTTTTATGCATTTTCTATGTTTATATTTCTGCAATATTTTATGTGTTCCATTGCTCCGTAATATATAATTTTGTAACTTCCATCTAGGGCTCGGGCTTTTCCATTTTTCATTTTGTTAATCACTTCACTGACCTTCTCTTTCGACACTAGCCTATCAAGATTATGGTTGTCCTCTTTGGTAACCAATTGAGGGATATACTGAGTGAAAAGGTTGATGAACCTGGATCTATCCTCCGGAGGCTCCTCTACTATACTGAGAAAATGTTGTACCAGGATTGATTCCATACAATTGTGAGAGACAAACTCTATCCCTTGAGAGTCTTTCAGTTTTGTGATTCTATTATGTGCCTTATGAGCCATGGTGGATTTGTGAAAGAATTTTGTGTTCCTTTCTCCCTCTTTGATCCATTGTATTCTTGACTTTTGTCTCTAGAAAAATTCCTCTTGTAAGCATCGATCTTCCCATTCTCTCTGCAGAGAGTTAGTAAGATTTTGTCGCTCCTTGGTAAAGCCATCTGTGATATTGATTTGACTAATCTCCTGGAGTTTCTACCCAGCTTCTCTTTTGGCTTGGAAGATATCTCCAAATTCCTTTTCGTTCCATACTTTAAGTTGAGACTTGATGTGTTTAAGTTTCTACTAGAGCATGAACATTCTAGTGCATTGAATGTTCAAATCCTCTCTCCACCATTTGTCAATGTTACTGGTGAATTTAGGGTAGGAGAGCCAGGCATTTTCAAACCTGAAAGGTCTATTTCTTGGTGTGCCAATAAAGGTTGCCTCCAACTGTACAGGCTAGTGATCCAATCCTACAAAGGGCAGAATGGAAGCTGTCATGGCAAGGCCTATGAGAATGAGGTCCTCTAAAATAATAAATCTGTCAATTTTGGAGGCAACTTGAGAAGCCCCTCCCCTCTTGTTATTCCAAGTGAAGGTTCCATTTATTGTTTCAATGTCCACTAGCCCCATGTTCATTATAAAGTTCTGGAAGGCCAAGGAGTCTCTTCTTAACTGTCTAATACCACCTTTCTTCTCTGAAAGAGATCTTATCATATTGAAATTGTTGGGTTGTGTTATATTCTTTCCACATAGTTAATAGGGGGTTTGAGGGGTACCTGTAACCCCACTTTATGGGGTCTGGGGCAGCACCCCCCCCGGAAAATTTTGGTTTTGGACCCTATGTTAGGTTGGGCGGACCCACCTATGGTTTTGTGCATGATTTTCACACATGTTTTTTGGACGCGATGGTTTTCTGTCCATGGTTTTGGATGCAATGGTTTTCGGTCCATGGTATTGGATGCTTCGGCATGTATAAATATGTATTGTAACGTTGAAAGGAACATAATGAAAAATCAAGCTGGTAGTCCCGATTTTGGGATCCAATGGGAAATCTCTGTGTATACGTGTTTTATGTGTTATGCTCTCGCATTTTTATTTTTCCTGTGATTTAGAATCCATATGCAGGTAATTTCTGTACGGGGTTAAAACCTATAGAAATCTCTTGCAATGATCCAGGGCATATTTGGGTGTCTTGCTCTAAGATCCTCAAGGGAGATGAGAATTTGGAGTTATCTGCTTACTTCTGAGGTCCATAAACATTTGTGATCATATATATTACCTTATCATCTACAGGAGAAAGATAGTTCCTGGATGCTTCATCCAAGATGACAAATTTATGTGGATCCCACAGTGTGAGAATCCCCCCTCCCCCTACCGAGTTGTCTGATTTCACCTCTAGATACTCATACTTGATTAGCCACTTATTGTGAATTTCTCTAATATTATCCATCGAGCATTTAGTCTCTTGAATAAAAACCATATCTGGTTTTTCTTCTTTAATTCTATTGCTGAGGTTTATTTGTTTCCTTCTATTACCTATGCCTCTAATATTCTAGGTTGTGAGCTTCATTATGAAAGGTTAGTAAAAGAATAACTGGTAAGATCTTTCATCTTACCTGAGTTAATAAATAATTTTCCACATTCGTTCAGCTGCTCATTCTTTCTTTTTATTCCTCTTTTCCTACCTGAGTTCTTTGAAGATTGTGCCTGTACGTTCTCCATCATTTTGACCGCACGATGCTCCTGGCTTTCATGATTTATTTTTATTCCAGCTCCCTTCGATTGTGATCTCCATAGAAAGAGCTATTATACTCTGTCGTAATCCTCTTTTGGCAAGGAGTCCATCTTGTGGTCGTCCCTTGTTCCAGAAATTTTTCTAGATCTAGATTTTCCCTATCTAGAACCTCCTGTAGTTTATGATCTTACGTACCCGCTTCACTTGGAGTCATCTCTAGATCCCTACTTATCTCCATGCAACTTGGTAGATTGTCCTTTTGCTGGTTGTTTACTGTGATACCTTCCATGTCATCTTCCTTTTCCTTCTCATTTATTATTTTCTCCTTATCCTGGATTGTTTCCTTGATCCCCTCTTCTTCCTCTAGGATCTTAAACTGATTATGCCTTGAATGTCTGTTCTCATTCATCTTCTTTTGTGGACGTTTACAACCGATGCCTTTTCCCCCAACATTGGTGAAACCCTCGTGATTTTTATCCACATTAGTTTTCATATTTCCTTCCATGTTATTTGTTGGGTAGTCTCTGAATAAATGCCCGTGTTTATGGAATTTGAGGCACCTGAATAGGATTTGTTCATAGTCCACAATTTGTACCCATTCCTCATCATATACTTCTAAAATGATTACTTGCAGAAGGGCTCTCGATAATTCCATCTCCACATATATTCGGGTGAAGGATGTATATTTTCCTTTCACAGTTGCCTTTGATATCTTTAGAAAGTGTCCCAACTTGTTGCCTATTGTTTTCAGTGATTGTGGTAGCCAATAATCTAGAGGAAGGGAGTATAATATAATCCATACCAGTACCGATGTGAACGTTTCACGTTCTGGGACAAAGTTCATCATCCATGGCCACATGTAGAGTCCTGTAGCAGTGTAGAAATATGGGCCTCCTTCGAACACTCTATCTTTATCCTCCAGGCTTGCAAACACCACTGTGAAAAAGCCCTTAGATCCAAAATGAAGGTGTATTTCTCCCTTTGGCTTCCAATGATTCCTTTTCCAGATGTGTAGCTTCTGTCATATGATCTCTATGTGCTTGAAGCACCAGATCACTCAATATGACCCAAGGAATGGTGCTTGACTTGGGTTTATAGACCCCATTAGTTCTTATGTAAGTAGGTTTTTCCTTGCTACCTCCATTCTCCTCCTCCTTGTTTATGTCTAGTTGATCTCCTTCCTATTCTCGAAGTCCGTTTCTTCCCAAATTTCCCTTGCTTCTTGCCTTTGAAACCTATTTCAGAGTTTTTTTTAAATGTTTCTTTCCTTTATCCTTGCTTTGATCTATAACAACCTAATAGTAGGAGGGAGCCAAACTCCTCCCTGCGTGGTCCACCATGGTACCCAAAATCAAAACCCTAGCGTCAACTCCAACCCTATATTCGACTCTCACCTCCCCAATCCAAGCAATTTTTGAAATATCATTCCTTGTTATACATTTCAATTTTTAGAGAAAACAAGTAATATTATGAAAAAAGATAAGAAAAAACAACAGTGAACAAGAGAGAATACTTATTTGTATTTCACTTTACACAAGAATCCTGTAAAATATCTGATCTTTATTCCTTGATCCAGCAAGTCAATCCAGTCATTGATACAATAGAACTCTGATTTTAGAGAAAAAATCTATATAAATGTCTTGGAATCCACCAAAAATGCTTCAAATGAAGAAGTATTTATACAAATTCTAAACTGAAATATCTTGAAAAAATATCAAGATTGGTTTTAGAAATATCTCAAGCTGTTTTACATTAATAGAACTTAAATAAAGGACATTTGAAACTAATGAATCTATTTGGAACTATATCTATGGATTGAGGGTGACAAAGAAGAGAAATTCAAATTTGATAGCAACTCTTAATTGATAATGAGGCATCCAAGTCACTAACTGCATCCTTTCTTTGTGCATTCTACCCCAGCAATTTTGCACAATTAGGGTCTATTGATACCTTTATATATCTCAATCTGAGATAGATATGTAAAAAGTGAAAGTGGTTATTGTGGATAAGTATGTTTTTGAGATAATCATCTCTCCGTTTCCCAAAATTAAGCTCCTGCTATTCACAATATTCTCTGCAAAAAGATGTCAAAAACAACACTTTACACAGTCCGAAAAATAGGCTGTTAAGACATGAACTTATCTCACGTTTGGTAATACCTGTGTAAAATGTGAGATAGGTTTTTGTAGATTATACTTTTAGGAACACAAACCTCCTCCAGTTTCTTAAAATTCATCTTAGATTGGCCAAACTAGTTTCTCACAAACTATGACTTAAACAGAAAATTTCTAAAGAATGTACCCTTTCTGCTTTGATTTCATCTTTTAACCTTTAATTTATTTTAACTGTTTTGCACTTTTACTTTGGATAAAATTCATTGTTTCTGGTGAAAGTTTTTTCATATTTTTTTTCACCTTTACTTCCTCCATGTTTACTTTTACTATTTATTTGCACTGTTTACTTTTACCGCTGTGTTTTTTCATCTATCTTCACTTTGACATAAATTTGTATGCTTTGTAACTGTCTTCCCTACTGGTTGTCTTCATGCTAGATGCTTTACTTGAATTGATCTTTAATCTGATACTTTTTAACCCTGATACACTTTGACTATTCTTTACTGTGTCCTTTTACCTTCACTGTATATTTTAGGTTTTTACTGTCTATTTCAACAGTAAATCATTTAATTTCATGTTTCCTCTGCTTGTCTTTTAACTTTATGTTTTATTTTCCATATTTATTTGAATAGATTTGATAAAAATCTTGGAGTTAACAGGTCTTATGACTAGTATTAAGACTGTTTATCCAAGGCTGCAATCTTTTGATCGTCTATAAAATAAAACAAACCCTTAGGAAAACGTTGGGTTGACAGGGAGGGTCATTAATGGCTTTATCAAGCTTTATAGGTCTATGGAGTGAGTTCAAAGTGATTTCAGGAGGTAAACCATGCTTGAATTGGTTAGTAGAGGCTTTAGGGGGCGCAGAAGGGTTACACAGGGTTTCATTGCAAAAACAGGCAAAAATGAGCAAAACTGGGGTTTTCGTGTTTAAACGGGTAAAGGTTTGATTTTTTTTTGAATTTTGGGGCAAAGTGAATAGTAGACAGTTTTTTCATTTAGCGAGAGGGTGGTAAGTGGTTTATTTGACACCGCTTTTGTGCGATTGGTGGTATTCGGGAGGGATTGCCTGATGCCATAATTGTGGCGGTATGGTGATTAAGCATGGGTTAATGACGAACTTAGGTGGCCCGGGTGATTTGTGGAGTTTTACTTAACGTAATCATGAATCGATCAGTTAATGAGCTTTGTCGAGGTTTGGGTGAAAGTTGTAGTTTTATAGTTAAAACTAAGTCTAGAGATATTAATGTAAGGGATTTAATATATACATATGGGAAAGGGTATTAATGGGAATTGATATATAAAAGTTAGAAGTTAATATGAAAACGAAAAAAATGAATTGCGCTAAGCATAATGTATTTTATGTGATTTGTTTGCTTTTTGCATATATTCATTATAACTTAGGCTAAAGTGTTTTTGTGGGTTTTTGGGAAAAAGGGGTTTTACATGGGGTTGATTACTTTCCCTAGGAAAATAGTGTTTTAACCTTAGGAAAAGGGGTTTTAATAGGGAAATGAGGGGGAATGAAGGGAGATGAATTTTTTTGAGGGGGAATCTAGTACTTGTTGTCCTTAAGTCATTAATTCGAGGGTCCAGTCCCTCCAACAGTCAGAGAAATGCTCTGAGCCTCTTTGACTTAAAGATTGTCGAGCACTTTGAATTTATTTATGGGAACTTAGTAAAGGGGTGAAATGAATGGGGGAAGTTAATTAGTTGACTTTTTAAACCTTATGCATGCTTAATTGCCCATTCACATTTGAAATATATGTTGAAAGATGATAAATGTGCTTTTGTCTAATCAATCAACATACTTTTGCAACCTTTCTTCTACTTACCCATCTACTCATCCTACCATTTTTTTCTTCATTTTATTTGGGTGCATTTAGGCTAGAAAACCCTTAAGCATTTTCTTTTAAAGCATGAAACTATCTAATTCTAACCTTCTACCATCCAAGGGATCATATTAAAATGATGAGCTCCTTTTATTTACTCTACCTATCTAATGATCTTCTAAGATTAAACAATTTGGTCAGATTTTATTCTCTAACTATCAACATGAAATTTAAAGCATGGCATAATCAAGATTAAATAGTTTGATTACCATGGATTGTGGCATGAATAACAAGCTGCACACAATCATTATTATGCATAAAAGTAAATAGTAGTGGCATTTTGACTTGCACACTTTCATGGTCCTTTGTTTTTGGGGTTCATATTTTTCACTTTTTTTGACCTTTTATTATTCTTTTTTGTCCTTTGATTTTCTTTTAGGACATGCCCTCTTTTCATTTTTTTATTTTTCAATATGGAAAACATTTGCCGAAAGCAAAAATATGTACATATTACAAGGCTTAACCTTAGCCATTCAAAATTATGACTCCTATTGGTGTAGGAACCTAATAGACTGGAGTGACATGTTCTCCAGTCTCTTTGTTACTTGTTCAGCACTCACAGTTTGAGTTGAAGAAGTGGCTACAATGGTTGTCCCTGTTAATGGAAGCTAAGAAATAGGTATGGAATCCATGGGGACAATGGCCATCTTCAGACTATCTTTTGTTATGTGTGGCACCTAATTATCTTCTGTATTTAACATTTTCAACCGGATGTATACCCCAGGAAGACTATACACCTCTCCACGCAAGGGGGCTAATCCCCCCCCCCGGTTGGGGGGTTCGAGGGCAGCGCCCCCAAAGCTAAAAATGGATGTAAAATTGCCTTGTAAAAGTCTATAAATTTCTAGTCAATCTGGGTTGTTCATTAGGTGGATGATTTGATGGTAGAAGTTATGTTTAATTTAAGGTTTTTTTCCCTAGAAGGCAACCCCTCACTATATATGAGGGAATTGTATTGCGTCTATAATATATCTATATTTTGAGTGAGGAAGAGAGAGGAGATTGAGAGCGAAGAGGGTGTTACAATAGATCTACTATAGGTTGTATCTCTTTAGTTTGCTAGATAATATAATAAAAGAAGGATTGGCTATTTCTCCGTGGACGTAGCCCAAACTGGGTGAACCACGTATATATGTGTCTCTCTTGTTTTATGCGTTTTCTGTGTTTATATTTCTGCAATATGTTATGTGTTCCATTGTTCTGTAATATGTAATTTTCTAACAACTGGCATCAGAGTTGAAGGTCTATTTGGCTGATAAACTCGTAGGAGAGAAGGGTTCCTGGTTCAAGTGGGAGCAATGGTGGAAGATGGTAGGTTTATGGTTGAAAAATTCAACGGCCAAAACTACCAATTGAGAAAGATGTAGTTGGAAGATATCTATATCAGAGAGATCTGTACCTACCATTGAGTGGAAAGACAAAGAAGCCAATGAGTATGAAAGACATAGAATGGGATATTCTTGATAGAAAAGCACTTGGAACAATACGGTTGTGCCAAGCGACATCAGTAGTGTTTAATATTTCAAAGGAAATGACAACAGAGAGCTTAATGTCGACATTGGCCAACTATATGAAAAACCCTTGGCCTCAAATAAGGTATTTTTTATGAAGCATTTATTTAATATGAATATGTCAGAAAGTGGATCTGTTGCAGACCATTTAAATGATTTTAATACAATTACAAGTTAGTTAAGTTTTGTAGGGGTAAATTTTGATGATGAAGTTAGGGCTCTGTTATTTCTGTGCTCATTGCTAGAAAGTTGGAATGGTTTAGTTATGGCCATTAGTAACTCTATCTCTAGATCTAGTACTTTAAAGTTTGATGATGTTGTCAGTGCAATCCTTAGCGAGGAAATGCAATGGAAAAGCTCCGGTGAGACATCAAGTAATGCTTTGATTGCAGAGACTAGGGGAAGAAAAATGGAAAGAGGAAAGAGCCCAGGATATTGCAGTAAGTCAAGAAAAGGCAGATCCAAGTCCAGATCGGGGATAGTGTGCTGGAAATGTGGGAAGAAAGGACACCTGAAGAAAGACAACAAGTCTCTGAAGGGAAAAGAAGGAGACGCGCAACAACAAACTAATCATGAAGCAAATGTAATAGGTGATGTGTTGCAAGATGCTTTGATTCTTTCACTAGAAAATATTATTGATGCCTAGGTGATAGATTTAGGGGCCTCATTCCATGCCACACCAATGAGAAACATTTTCATGATTATGTTCAAGGAGATTTTGGACAGGTTCGATTGGGTGATGATAAACCTAGTAAAATCGTTGGAATGGGTACAGTTTTCATAAAACAACAGAATGGAAATAAATGGCTATTGAAGGAGGTAAGGCATGTTCCAGATCTGAAGAAAAATCTGATTTCAATAGGGTAGTTGGGAGGTGAAAATTGCGTAACTACTTTCACAGATAAAACCTGGAAGGTCACTAAAGGATCCCTGGTAATAGCGAAAGGAGAAAAGGTTGGTAAATTGTACAGAAAAGGTTGGTAAATTGTACTTATGCAATAGTATTTCTAATTCTATTAATGATTTAACCTCTACAGGATAAGATACGACATTGTGGCATCATAAGCTTGGGCACATGAGTGAGAAGGGGATGTAGATTATTCACTCAAGAAATTTTTGCCAGGTTTGAAGCATGTTGATTTAACATTTTGTGAAAATTGTGTTTATGGAAAACAAAAGAGAGTCAGATTCCTTAGAGTTGGGAAAGAAACGAAGAGCAAAAAATTAGAGCTTGTGCATACAGATGTATGGGGACTTGCTCAAGTATCATCTCTTGGTGGCTCTCATTATTATGTTACTTTTATTGATGATGTAACCAGAAAAACCTGGATTTATTGTATTCGAAATAAATCTAATGTATTTGATACGTTTAAGAAATGGAAAGCTTTGGTTGAAAATGAGATAGGTAAAAGGTTGAAGTGTCTCAGATCAGATAATGGAGGTGAATATTGCAACATTGATAGGTACTATTCAGAAAATGGAATTCATAAAGAGAAGACAGTTCCAGGAACACGACAAGGAAATGGTGTGTCAGAAGGATGAACAGGACAATCACGAAGCGTGCAAGGTGCATGAGATTGCATGCAGGATTGCCTTTGCAATTTTGGGCAGATGCTGTAGATACTGTTGTTCATCTAATAAACAGAGGGCCTTCAAGTTCCCTGGATGGTGGTACTCGAAAGGAGGCATGGACAGGTAAATAGGTAAACTACTCATTTTTAAATACTTTTGGTGGTGAAGCCTTTGTCCACATTAATAAAAAAAATAGAACAAAGCTTGAGGAAAAATAAAAGAAATGTACCTTTATTGGATATCGTGTTAATGATTTTGAATATTGCTTATATGATTATGAAAATCACAAAATCATTAGAAGTAGAGATGTAATATTCAATGAAAAGGTCTTGTATAAGAATCAATTGCAGGAAAAGAAATAGGAAAAAGAAAAAAGAGAATACACAATGCTTGATGATATCACAGGAAAAGTGATGGTGCCTAAAAATCATAATGATCAACAACTAGAACAACAACCACTACATCAGCACGCACCTCAAACACCTGAAAGTGGTGTTAGAAGATCTACCAGGATAACTAGACCCCCTAAATGATACTCTCCTTCATTATATTATGTATTGTTGACTGATTCTAGTGAACCAGAATGTTATGAAGAAGCAGTGCAGGTAGAAAGTAGGAAGAAGTGGGAGCAAGCCATGAAAGAAGAGATGGACTCCTTAGCACATAACCAGACTTGGGACTTAGTCAGGTTGCTTGCAGGTAAAACAGCATTGCAAAATAAATGGGTTTACAGGCTAAAGGAAGAAGATGGAGGTAGAAAAAGGTACAAAGCTAGACTTGTGGTGAAGGGGTTTACACAGAAAAAGGGTATATACTTTGATGAGATATTTTATCCTGTTGTGAAAATGAATTCAATCAAAACTATTTTAAGTCTAGTAGTAGCTGAAGATTTGCATCTTGAGCAGTTAGATGTAAAGACAATCTTTCTCCATGGGGATTTGGAAGAAGAGGTATATATGATGCAGCCAAAAGGATATGAGGTAAAAGAGAAGGAGAAACTAGTGTGTAGGTTGAAGAAGAGCTTGTATGGCTTAAAACAAGCTCCAAGGTAGTGGTATCTAAAATTTTATAGGTTTATGTATGAACAAGGTTATACTAGATGTCACTCTGATCATTGTGTTTATCTCAAAAGGTAAAATGATGGCAGCTATACTATATTGTTATTGTATGTAGATGACATGCTTGTTGCAGGTTCTAACATGTAGGAAATAAATGTGCTCAAAAGGAAATTGGAAAACTCATTTGCAATGAAGGATTTGGGTGTTGCAAAACAAATCCTTGGTATGAGAATAACTAGAGACAGGATGAATCACAAATTAACATTGTCTCAAAGTAAGTACATAGAAAAGGTGTTGAAAAGGTTTAATATGCAGAATGCAAAACCAGTTAGTATACCTTTGGCTAGCTATTTCAAATTAAGTAAGGAGGTGTGTCCCAAGGCTCAAGAAGAAATGGATCATATGTCTAAAGTTCCATATGCATCAGCAGTTGGAAGCTTAATGTATGCAATGGTCTGCACAAGGCCTGATATTGCACATGTAGTGGGAGTTGTAAGTAGGTACTTGAACAATCCAAGAAAAGAACATTGGATGGCAGTGAAGTGGATTCTCAGGTATTTGAGAGGTACCACAAATCAAGCATTATGTTTTGGTGGTTCAAACATTGCTCTACAGGGATATGTTGATGCAGATATGGCAGGTGACAGAGCTAACAAGAGGAGCACTATAGGATATGTATTTACTGTAGGTGGAACAACTGTCAGTTGGGTTTCAAAAATCCAAAGTGTTGTTTCACTTTCAACAACAGAAGCAGAGTATGTTGTTGTTATAGAGGCTAGTAAAGAAATGATTTGGTTACAAAGGTTTCTGGATGAATTGGGTAAGAAGGAGGAGTTTGGTAGGTTATACAGTGATAGTCAGAGTGCCATACATCTTGCAAAGAACTATGCATTTCATTCCAAGACTAAACATATACAGCTCAAGTACCATTTCATACGACCAACATTGGAAGATGGAAAGTTGAAGCTTGAAAATATACACACTAGCTAAAATCCTGCAAATATGCTAGCAAAAGTTGTAACCAGGGAGAAACTGAGAATTTGCTCAGTTTCAATTGGTCTTAGAAGATGAGAAACAGCTAGGTCCAAAGTGAAGTCATTGTCTAGCAAATGAAGCAGCGGTGGAGTTGCTATAATTAGTCTCCAAGTGGGAGATTGTTGGGTGTGGAGCCTGATTATCTTCTGTATTCAAAGGTTTCAGCTGGATGTATACCCTAGGAAGACTGTACACCCCTCCATGTGGTGGGGGGGGGGACTCGTCCCCCCTACGGGGGTTCGGGGGCAACGCCCCCGAAGCTAAAAATAGACGTAAAATTGCCTTGTAAAAGTATAGTAATTTCTAGTCAACCTGGGCCGTTCATTAGGTGGATGATCTGATGGTAGAAGTTATATTTAATTTAGGGTTTTTGTCCTAGAAGGCAACCCTTCACTATATATGAGGAAATTGTATTGCGTCTATAATATATCTATATTCCGAGTGAGGAAGAGAGAGGAGATTGAGAGCAAAGAGGGTGTTACAGTAGATCTGTTGTAGGTTGTATCTCTTTAGTTTGCTGGATAATATAATAAAAGAAGGACTAGCTATTTCTCCATGGACGTAGCCCAAACTGGGTGAACCATGTATATCTGTGTCTCTCTTGTTTTATGCATTTTTTGCGTTTATATTTCTGAAATATTTTATGTGTTCCATTGTAATATATAATTTTCTAACATCTTCCTTATCCTTTATCATTTTCTCCATCTCTACATCCATCTGCCTAATCTGTATATTCTCTTCTATGATCAGTTTCATCATATCTTCTTTCTGTGCTTTACCTTCTTCAATATCCTTGGTCATTAGATCCTATATGGCTAGCAACTCGAGATGCTTTCTTAAGGCTGCAATGTCCAGGTTCTTCTTTTTAATAATCTCCTATGTAGAATTGACATCTTTAGGGTCATACCCTATCTTAATCACCAAGTCTTCCAAAGGCTTGATCTTGTTATCTTTGGCTAAGGAGGACACTTTCTCCATTTTCAACTTTGACTGGGAATTTGTAAAAGAAACTTGCAATTTAGAAAGCGACATAGTGATGTTAGTCAAAGTGGAGGATATCATTTCACCAGTTTTCTTGTGCATCTCCATTTGATCAATGGGATCCTTTGTGCTGAATTCAAAAGTGGTGCTCTTTTATTCTGTTGTTGATTTTGGCTGTGGAATCTGGGCCTCAAGAAAGGCCATTTGCATTTTTCCATGCTCTGTGTCAAAGACTAACAACAACCTATTTTGTGAGCTAGAGGTCTTCTTCCAGAATTGGTTATAAGTTCTATCTTTTATAATTTCATTCCTAAGCTTTATCTCCCTATACTTGTCAAAAATTGTCTTCTCTTTTTCTATTTGGACGTTTTTTTATTGTAGCTCAGTTTCCTTGTGACCTTGTGAAGATGAAGGTTCAATAGGAGATGTTGTGAATTTTCTAGTTGGAGGTGGTGAATGGGTGATGATGATGGCATCTTGTTCTTCAATTTCTTTGTCCAATTATACTCTAGGAGTTAAATTTGCTCTCTTCCTATAGCTAATTCTAAATTCTTTAGCTTCACTCTCAATTTTCGATGATGATTCTTCCTCCCTCTGTCTTTTTCTTAATTTTTCCTGAGTAATGGGAGTCCACAAACTAGAAGTAGAAACAAGCTATTCTTAAGCTTCCTGTAAGGTATTCTCTATCCACTCCAACTGATTGGCATACTTCTCTATTTCTGACCTTGAAGTATGAATGTAAGAAGTGTTTTTGTTTCCACTCCGAGCTTTGAAATAATGCCACAAGGGTCATTCAACCATGTAAATATCAAAATAAACTTCATTACCTTAAGCATTCTATCTGCCTCTTCACCTGTTGTCCTTGTGTTGCACACAAACGGGCCCACCTATGTCTTTATTATGAACTATGACTTCTTCTTGGTCACTACAACGTGACGTCATCTGAATTGAGCATCTGCCTGATATACTCCAAGGAAGAAATCCTCATTGGGAGGTACTTGGGGAGTTTATAGGGTGCCAATGCACATCCATACACCCTGATTTATGTGTAATTTTGGTATAAATATCAATCCCTAGTCTTTACCTGATGTGTTAGGTGCAAAATTCTCTTGATTTCTTGACTGATCCTGGGTTGTACTGCACTATTTAGAATGTTCATGGATCATTGAACAAAGTCTTCAATAAAATTCTTATTGGTGAATTCTTGATGTTCTCTCATGGCCAATGAGGTCCAAAATATTACTGGCTACTGATCACCTGCATCATCCAACCTCTACAATGCAAAATTGAATTTGTCTACTTAATAATAGAGAAACATATAAACCAAAATCTAGGTGTAATTAAACACCTATTATGTAGGAAATTTTATGAATTGTTCATGGATACTATCAACAAAGAATTGACTGAAGTTGAACACCAATGAGGGCTTGCTGTTTGTGGATAATATGGAAAGGAATCCTAAAATGGGCTCATCTACCCACTGATTAGAACAATAGCCTAAAATGTAGGAAATAATGGATATAATCTTCTTGACCTGATTAGGGAAAATAGAAGAAGGACATGGAGGATTCTTTTTAGGTAATTGTGTTATCAGGAAAACTAGTGTCCATTCAGAGCTACTAGTCCCACTAAGATGGGTAGCTATCTTAGAAACAAACAAAATAAAGTTACTTGTGTTTTCCTTTATGAGAAGTAGATGAGAGAGAAGAAAAGAGTACCAACCTCAGTGTTTCACTTGGCTCCTTGCTTGTTTCCTCTCCCCTTTGACAAATATTTACCACTCCTTCCTCGCTTTTCTTGCTTCAAAGAACACCTATAGAGTCAAAGCAACATAATACCATCAAAGCATAGAGATCTACAATCATAAGCAATATAGGATCAAATATATATTGACCATACAAATGCATATATCAACTCAGACATACAAGAATATGGAGGAAAAATCAAATAGCTTTATTGATAGAAGTAGTAGAAGAGAGGATTACAACCCATTGATTTGACCCAACACCATCCTCCCAACATGAAAGCCCTTCTTCACCTCATGAAAAGCTAGATCACCCAACACTATGATGTTCCACAAAGAAAACAACAACACTTCCTTACAAGATGCAAAATTCCAGCGTCTGGATCTCTAGGTTGAGGGATCCATATATAAATGTTTGCAGGTGGGTGAGTCAGCTTTTGGGTTTTTGATTAGTGTCATTTCTCTAATAGTTCTCAATTCCACTTGGAGATTTCATGATCTCTTACTCATCCCTGGGCGAATTCAGAGAGGCAAGTGTCACAAGAGAAGTTTCTGGAAGATTCCATGTTCATCCACCTTGCAAACTGTCTCTACCATTTGTCTATTCTCGCCCATCGCACCCCATAGAAGGGATTTTTAGTATGCATTAGGTGAGATGCATCACACTTTGACCATGGAGCGGGTGAGCTGGTCCAGTTTTGACTAGTTCTGAGTAGTTTTTCATGGAGAACTTCTGGGAGATGATGTAATTAACTGACCTTGTTCCTTTAAGGTATGAAACAACACTTTTAGGGACTTAGAAGCCCTTGGTTTATGGACATATAATATTGGGGTTGTAGTGCCCAAATATGTCTATAACAAATTGGGCATTCTCTGGTAAGAAAATCTCAAAGATTCTGGCTTTGGTGGCAAAGTCCATCTTTTGATAAATTTGGGTGAGTGCTTCTAGGGAGAAAGGAGCAACATTTTCCATAGTGGGGGCTAGCATCATTTGGTCAATCAATTGGGCTCTAATTGTGAAATGAATGTCAACTATAGGGGAAATGATGGCTCTTTGGGCAGGGACATAGCATGCTTGACATCTTTTGGTAAATTCTGGGGCTTGGAATGTCAAGGGGAGAATATAATGGGGGAGGTTGGACTCCTAGAGCCCGATTTCATCAGTTTTATTTGTGTGTTTATATTCCAGCCAACAATACAACTCAAGAAAATCATAGTCACATTGGGCTTCATTTATCTTGTAATCCCTATCAGCTAAAGGTATATGATCTAAATCTACAGAAGGGGAAATTAATGGATTAATATGCTTCTCTTGACTCTTAGTATTTGGAGGCATGACTGCAAAAATGTGAGAACAGGATGAATTTGTAGAGGAGCTTACTGAGCACAGTTGAATAATCGAATTATCGGGTGAAAAGGAAGAGGAAATGTTAGTTTTTGTTGTGATCTAGTTGCAAAAAAGCACCGAAAGTGATCACTGTGGAAAACTATGGATAACAGAAGATAGACAGTAAAATGTTAGAGAGAGACGAATGAGCAATAAAGAAAAGAAAGAGATGGGTTGGGCATGTTTAAAAGAAGTAGAGAACCGCCTTATTGAAATGGCGCGAAACCGTTAGGCTTAAACGATTACCCGAGAGAATCCACATTTAACGGAGAATGGTCGTTTTTGCTAGGAAAACATTTAATTGCTTTAATGATTATGCAATGTGGCAAACAGAGAGTAGTGGAAGAAACGTGGTGGGGTGCGTAGAGTGGATGAGAGAAAGGTGGTTTCTAGAGGGGGTAGCAGGCAGTTTATGGTTTTGGTGAGGGAGGGTGCGAAATCACAAGAGGGAAACATGTAAGGGATGGGGCCCAGTGGGAGAAACCAATTTTCAGAACCCCCCCTTGTGGTAAATGTAGGATGATGAGGGACAGCTGAAAACATATGAGGTATGTTGATCAAGTGCAGGGTCAAATCCCGAGGTCTTCAATGTGTTGTACTTTAACCTTAATACGACAAACAAAATATTTGTCTGCTGGTGCCTTTTATTTCTTGCTTTCCTGACTTAGGATAAAAGGAATATAAATCTTGTGAAAAACTTTATTCATGGCACACATATTTCCCTCTTCAGCCTATGATCAAACTTTCGATAAAAATGATATAAGCGAATATTTACAAATCATGTTATCTACCTACCTTTAGCTAAACGAACATTTTTTTTATTTTTTATGCTAGGGTGCACTTAGAATATCAAGCCTATTTTATTTTATTTTATACAAAACAAAAAACTACCTAACCTATCCCTTATTTCTTCTATCAATCTAGATTAAACAGTTGGATCAATGTAGTTTTCTACCTAACTAATGATTTACCCAAATTAAACTATTGGTTAAATCTTTATTCTCCATCTTAATTTACATAAATTTTAGAGTTTAATCATGATTACAATGTACGATTAAACTAAAAACTAGTGATTGTGGCATTTTGAACAAGCTACACACAACCTTCTATTTTTTAGTAATGAAGCAAAACTATCTATGAGTAGTTGCATTTAGACTTGCAAAACTTTCAATATGATTCCTTTTTTACTTTTCTTTCTTTTGGTGGAGTTTAATGTTTTCTTCTTTTTCAATATTTTTTGTTTTTCTTATTTATACCCTCTTTTCATTTTTTAATTCATTTTTTATTTTATTTGGAAATCATTGGCAGATTGACAAGTATTTACAAAATAAGATTCCTAAGATACAATACTCAAGCACCTTGAGATCCTATAAATTATAGGACCCTAATAGTGGCTCCAGTTGGGGATGACACTCTCCCTGTGAGGTGCCAAGAACATGTGATCAGTAGCCTTGAGTGTTCTATTTCAGCAATATCCATCTCTAGTTTCTTTGTTGCAGTAGTTATGGTAACACATCAATAGAAGCTTAGGGCCTTCTCTGTGGTCTTCAACTTCTTTTAATAGGTCACCTAATCCAAACAATAAAGATAATGATATTTACAATGATAAATGCTAGGAAAACTTCTATTGCTCAGAGAGATAGTGTTTGAGCATCCTGTCATTGACAGGTACACCATGTAATTCTATCCCATCTAAAATTTTGATAAAGAATGCATTATGCCCTCTGAAAACATAAATGACATAAGGTCCCATCAATAAATTGTCAAATTTTCCAATACAAATGCCAACCACAATCACCCTTCATGGAATTCTTGCATTGTTCTTTTTGCATCTTCTCTCAACAGACACTTTAGTAGAATACCACCAGCATCTTTCCAATATAAAACATTTTCTATGATGCAAAATTTAACAACTTTTAGCTTCAAAAATCTAGCCTTTATTTTTGTTAGACCAGGAGGAGAATTTAAATTAAATAAAACATAAACAAGGTCTACATACTAGGGTGAGGTCATGAAAACCTCATCCAGTGGTGGATTTGCCTATTCCTCTTGACCATCCAATTCAGCTACAAAGTTGATATCTAAAGCATTAAAATTAGATTCAACCATCAATTTGGTTAATCCTTGTCCTTTGATAAGCTTGGTTGACTTGATTTCCATATCATATTCCAAAATAATGGAAATTCATTTGCCTCTTTTTTCATCTGGTCAATTCTGTCTCAAGATATCTTTAACTACAACATTTAGTACATAAGAAATTATATGAGAATGAAGGATATATACTCTGAAATATTTAATTTCTTTTATCAGTGCGAAAGCCTATTCTTCCATTATGTTGTACTTGAGTGAAACATCCCTTAAAGCCTTGCTAAAGAAAGTTGTGGGTTGTTCATATCCATCATTATTTTTTCTGCAAAAGGATAGTTGCAACAATATGTTCAGAAGAAAAGGAAAAAATTATAAAATCTTTAGTAAAATATAGACTAATAAGGACTGGTGCCTTTGTTAATTCTTGTTTAACCTAGTCGAATGATTCCCTAACTTTAATGTTCCACTTGATTCAGAATCTCATTTTAGCATGTTTGTGATGTTTCTGAGAAGTTTTGCAAGGTTAGGGATAAATCTTCTCAGGAAGTTTATTCTCCTAATAAATGACTGAAGTTCTTTAATATTTATTGGATGATTTATTTTCAGAATAGCTTCAATCCTTTTAGGATCAATTTTAATACCTTCCATAGATATGATATGACAAAGAATTTTTCCCTCTTCAAGGCCAATCATTGTTTTCTTAGGATTTAATGAAATCCCAAATCTTCTACACTTCTCAAATACTCTTCTCAAATGCATCAAATTTTCTTCTTCAGCCTTAGAATATACAGTTATGTCATCTAGATAAATCACAATAAATCTGCCAATTTCATCAGCAAAAGCAATATCCATTTCTCTTTGAAATGTGGCTCCAACATTCATTAATCCAAAAGGCATCTTCACATACATGAAGGTACCCCATGGAGTAGTAAAGGTTGTTTTGTCTTGATCCTCTGGATGAACTAAGACCTGATTATAACCTGAGAAATCATCTAATAAGGAAATCCTAGAAAATCCAACTACCTTTTGCATAATATGATCCATTTTAGGTAAGGGATAGTTTTCCTTTAAGGAAACTTTGTTTAGGTTTTTAAAATCTATGCACAATATGATTTCTTATGTTTTCTTCCTGGTTGGCACAATATGGAAACCCATTTAGAGTACCTAAGAGGACTATAATTTTAGAATCATACATTCTTTTGATTTCCTTCTCAATTAAAGGCATCAAAACCAAATTTATTTTGCGAAGGTTTTGTTTAAAGGGTTTTGATCTTCTTTAATTGGAACTTTGTGTTGTATGATTTCTATATCATATGTTTTAAGATCATCATAGCTCCAGGTAAAAACATCACTAAATTCCTTGAATAAAGCAATATATTTCTGTTTTTCAGCTGCTAGGATTGATTTAGATAGTTTTATGATTTTGGGGTCTTTTTCAGTACCTAAATTACAACCTTCAACTATTGTCCCTGAGGGCTCAATCTTAGGATTTTTAGCCACATAATTGAAATCAAATAATTATTCTAATGGAACTAGACCTCTAGGTAAAACATTATCTTTTAGCTAGAGGGTTTCAAATTCTTCTTTTTCAGGACCTATCTCAAGTAATTCTAATTTATTTACAACTTTATCTATGGGTATATTTACATCTGAATTTTCTACTTTCCTTTCTGGATTAGATTGTACAACAATTTGATTATCTACTTTAGATTCCAAATCAATACTATCATCTTGAAATTCATCTTTGTATTGTAGAAAACTTGCAATCTGTTTATCATTTCCAAACACCTACCAATACCTCACGTTATTAGGTACAACTAGTCAGCGTTTTAACTCTAGTACATATTCTTGATTAGAATAAGGCATTTTACAAGGGCTGGATGAAAAATCTAGATTGTTTGGAATGTTGTTTTGTTTTCTAGAAATTGTATAAAGGTCATACTCAAGAAAACTCTCTAGAAAGTCAAGCACAACATTTTTGTATGGTCTCATCCTAGGATGTTTGGCTGAATATTCTCCTTTAATTTGCTTGATAATTAATTTAGCATCCCCTTGAATGGATATTATTTTAGCACCTAACTTTTTAAGAAACTACAATACCAAAATAAGGGCCTCATACTTTTCTATGTTATTGGTACATTGAAAATTAAGCCTATATGAGTGTCCCTTAGTATGATTATTTCCTGTGTTTACTACCAAAATTCCCTTCTCCAGAACCATCTTTGCTACAAGAGCCATCAAAACTCGTGTTCAAAAGAGGTCCAAGAGGAGTATCCAGTTCAGTTATTTGTGATTGTGTTGGGACTATTTTAGAAATTTCAATTACAACATTGATCACTTGAGTGTTGATATCCCCATCATTTTAAAGAATGAAAGAATCAATATATTAGTGAATATAATAAATAGGATAGTTGTGAGGTTTCTCTTGACTACTCACCATGAATTTCATCAAGGTTTCCCAATATAATATTCTTTGCTGCCCAAAAACTGGTATGGCGGCAAAGGGATATCTGCAACCACTATATCCATTACAATAATTTTGGCTGGGATTTGTCATAAAGTAACACACATGGTTTTGATGAGACCTAGACATCTTACTTTATTGTAATCAAAGGAGTATAAGTCTTTATAATATCTAGTAATGTGAAGTCCTAATTTCTCCATCACATCTTTAGGAATTAAGTTGTGGGACACTCCTGAATCTAACATAGAATTATGGAGGCTTTTATCAAGAATATTCAGGCTAACATAGAATGGAGGAACAACCTCTTCCTATGGTTTTCATTCAACTTCTGGTCCAAATAAGAGTTCAATTTGGCCATCATTTAGATTTACAGAGTCAGTGTTTTCCCCTATGTTTAAAGCTTTCATTACTTGGGGTTTGTACATGTTTTTTCTCATTAACGCTGTGAGAGGAATAGGGATTTTTAATTTCACTAGTTCATTCTCAGCGTTGAATGATGTTTGAATCTTAATCAAGTTGGGAAGTTCAGATTGATTTGTGATTTGGTTTGACATGGGCTCTTTTTGTTGACTAGTGGTTGGGAAATCTGTTTGAGTAGTTTTAGAAACACTGTTAACTACCTTCTTGACAGGGATTTCTACCTTTTTCTTGTTGGGTTGTGTTATATTCTTTCCATGTAGTTAATAGGGGGTTTGAGGGGTACCCTTGGGTGGACCCACCTATAGTTTTGTACATGATTTTTGCACATGTTTTTTGGATACGATGGTTTTTCGGTCCATGGTATTGGATTCTTCGGCATGTATAAATATATATTATAACATTGAAAGGAACATAATGAAAAATCAAGCTGGTAGTCCTAGTTTTGGGATCTAGTGGGAAAATCTTTGTGTATATGTGTTTTATGTGATATGTTCTCACATTGTTTATTTTTTTTATGTTTTAGAATTCATATGAAAGTAATTTCTGTATGGGGTTAAAACCTACATTTGGTATCAGAGCTATTTTTGGCTTCAAGGGGATGTCTTTGTTGCTGAGGGGTTTCGCTCGGGTCTGTGGTAGACCCTGTTCAGTGGGAGATATGCGAGATCGATTCTAATGGTGAAAGAACATGGCGAGTGGTGGAAAGATAGAGATCGAGAAATTTAATGGTCAGAGCTTTGAGTTGTGGAAACTCAAGATGGAGGATCTGTAGGTGGAGAAAGATCAGTGGATCATGGTAGATCTAGGTTCTAAACCAACGGAAGAGACCGATGAAGAAAGGAAGGAGTTGGATTGGAAGGTGAAGAGCATAATATGATTGTGTGTCTCAGATTCAATATTACTGAATGTATCAGGGGAAGCTATGACAAAGGCTTTGTGGGACAATTTAGGGACTTTGTACCAATCTAAGTCTCTAGTGAATAAACTGTTCCTATGGAAAAAGTTGTATAACCTGAGGATGAAAGATGGAGACTCAATGACAGAGCATCTAAATGCATTTAATACTGTGGTAAGTCAGTTAGCATCTATTGATATTAAAATTTCAAATGAAGATAAGTGCATTAGTTTGTTGTGTTTTCTACTAGATTCGTGGGATAGTATGGTTATTGCAATAGGTAGCAATGCAATTGCCTTGCATTTTGATGAAATAGTCTCATCCTTGCTGATGAAGGAGATGAGATAGAAAAATATGGAGAGGCAAAATGGTGATGCCTTGTCTGTATGAGGATGCTCCCAAAACAGAAACAAAAATAAGTCATCGAGTGGGAGATCTAAATCTCCAGGAAAACCTGTATAGGTGGTGTGCTGGAAATGTGGAAAAGAAGGGCACTTCAAAAGGGACCATAAATCTAAAGCTCCTGATAAACGAAAGGAATTTGATGATGCTCCTTCTACAGAGGCGAAAACTACCTCAAATGAAGTTGGGGATGTGTACTTTGCTTCTTCAAGTACACATGTAGACCATGAGGCATGGTTGACTGACTCAGGTGCATCATTTCACTTCACTCCCCATAGAGAGTGGTTCTGTGAGTATGAGAAATATGATGGTGGTGACGTCTTCTTGGGGGATGACAGGAAGGCTAGAATCATTGGTCGTGGAAAAGTAAAGTTGAAGTTGCAAGGTGGAAGGGTTAGAACACTTCTGGATGTTCTCGCATTGGCCAGAAATCTGATTTCTGTAAGCAAGCTGGATGATGCAGGTGTAAAAATAGTGTTCAAGAAGGATACCTGCAAGATGGTTTGGGGAGCACTGTTATTGATACGGGGAGTTCAAACTAGAACTTTGTACAAGCTGCAAGGTAGCATTGTTGTTGATGGGTGTAACAGTTTTGTGGTTCCTGAAAGTGGAGCAGAAAATCTAGTCATCTTTGGAGAGAGGACCATGTTGTAGAATCAAAGGCTTCGACATATTGGAGAGAAGGGCCTTCGAATACTTCATGGTAAAGGTATGGTAGAAGGTATTGGTAATAGCTCTCTAGATTTTTATTTCTTTGAAAATTGTGTATATGGGAAGCAGAATCGGGTGAGTTTCCCCTCTGGAAGTAAGAGGGCAAAACAAATATTAAAGCTTGTGCACAATGATGTGTTTAGACCTGTGAAGGTTCCATCATTGGGTAAGTTTGTGTACTATGTATCATTTATAAATGAATTCTCAAGGAATACATGGATATATTTCCTTAAGAAGAAATATGAATTTTTGACAGGTTTAAAGAATTCAAGGCTCTGGTGGAAAACTAGACAAAGAAGAAGATAACGGTGTTGAGGATAGAGAATGGTGGAGAGTTTTGCAGTAAGGAATTTGAAGAATTTTGTAAGAAGTGTGGTATATCATGACAGAAGACTACCGCATATACACCTCAGAAAAATGGAGTTGCAGAAAGAATGAATAGGAAATTGATGGAAAGGGAAAGAAGCATGTTCAGTGGTGCCGGGTTAGGACACGAATTTTGCGCAGAGGTGGTGGATACTGCATGTTACCTGGTCAACAGGTCACCTTCATCAGCGTTGGAGGATAAGACTCCACAAGAGGTATGGACTAGTAAGAAACCCTCTCTTTCACATCTAAGAGTATTTGGATGTGATGCATAAGTACATGTTCCAAAGGAGAAACGAACCAAGTTGGATAGTAAATCTGAAAAGTGCATCTTTATTGGGTATAAGGATGGTTTGAAGGGTTATAAGATTTGGAACCCAGTAACAAGAAAGGTTGTGTATAGCTAAGATGTGGTGTTCAGAGAGGTGAAATATGTTATTAAACATGAAGTCCAACCAAAGGAACCTGAGAAGATAGAGTTTGAGCTAAAGGAGGAAGAATCAAACTCTATAGTAGAGGAGGAATCAAAAGATGAAGATCCACAAACTTCGGGAGTAAGAAGATCAGTTCGAGAAAGAAGGCAGCCAGAAAGGTATAGTCCATCTGCTTTCTATTTAAATTTTGCTTTATCATTTACTGATGATGATCCCAGAACTGTGAAGGAAGCAGTGGATTCAGAGAATAGAAAACTCTTGAAAGAGGCCATGGTTGATGAAATGGCATCTTTGCACAAAAATGAGGCTTGGGATATGGTGGAATTGTCGACTGGAAGGAAAACAATTGGCAACAAATGGGTGTTCAAAAAGAAGACAAATGTAGAAGGAAAAGTGGAGAAATACAAAGCTCGGTTGGTAGCAAAAGGTTATTCGCAGGTGTCAGGAATTGATTTTGGTGATATTTTTCTCCTGTTGCCAAGGTAACTTCTATTAGATTACTTTTATCTATTGCTGCTGCTTTTGATTTTGAGGTAGAACAAATGGACGTGAAGATATCATTTCTTCACTAGGATCTAGAAGAGGAGATCTACATGAAACAACCTGAAGGCTTTGCGGTGAAGAGTAAGAAAGAACTAGTATGCAAGTTAAAGAAGTCTCCGTATGGGTTAAAACAGTCACCAAGGATGTGGTATCAAAAATTTGATACATTTATATGGGGACTTGGCTTCACCAGAAGCAAAGCAGATCATTGTGTGTTTTTTAAATTAATTGGTGATCATGTTATTTATTTGGTCTTGTATGTGCATGATATGTTGTTGGTTGGAAATGACAAAGAAATTATCCAATATTTGAAGACCCAATTGTCCTCCAAATTTGAAATGAAATATCTTGGTGCTGCAAACTATATTTTGGGCATGGAAATTAAAAGAAATCGGGAAAATAGGAAGCTCTGGTTAAACTAGAGGAAGTATGTTGAGACAATATTACAGAGGTTTAATATGCAGGATAGTAAACCGGTGAAGGTTCCTATTCATGTAGGTGTAAAGTTATCTGCTGAACAGTGTCCCAAGACACAAGAAGAGGAAGAGGATATGTCTCGTGTTCCATATGCAAGTGTGGTCGATAACCTGATGTATGCAATGGTCTGTACTAGACCAGACATTGCACATGCAGTGAGAGTATTGAGTAGGTTTATGTCAAAACTAGGAAAGGAGCATTGGACAGCAGTGAAGAAGGTTTTTAGGATTTGCGTGGCACTAGTGATTATGGTTTGTGCTACCAAGGAAGACCAGGATTGGACAGAGTGTTGGATATTCATGGCTTTGTTGATGTAGACTGGGCTGGAGATCTAGATCAGAGAAGATCTACAAGTGGGTATGTGTTTAACCTATTTGGAGGTGCAGTCAGTTGGATGAGTAAGAAACAATCTGTAGTGGCACTATCAACTACAGAGGCAGAATACATGGAATCCACTCATGCAAGCAAGGAAGTAGTTTGGTTGCAAAGATTGTGTTCAAGTATGGGGTTAGTACAAGAAGCTATAAGGATAGACTGTGACAGCCAAAGTGCAATTTTCTTGGCAAAAGAACCCTGCATATCATTCAAAGAAAAGCACATTGATGTTCAGTATCACTTTGTGAGGGATATGATAGAAGACAAAAAGGTGTTGCTTGTAAAGGTGGACACTTTGAAGAATACTGCAAATGCATTCACAAAATTTGTGAGCTCTGAGAAGTTCTCCTGGTGTAGAGAAACAATGGGCATTTCAGGGCAAGAAAAATGACTAAGATCTCCTGTGGCCCTCTGTGGAAAGAAAACAACAAGTGGGAGAATGTTAGGTTGCGTTATATTCTTTCCACGTAGTTAACAGGGGGTTTGAGGGGTACCTGTAACCCTAGGTTGGGTGGACCCACCTATGGTTTTGTGCATGATTTTTTCACATGTTTTTTGGACGCGATGTTTTTTCAGTCCATGGTATTGGACATGATTCGGTCTATGGTATTGGATACTTCGACATGTATAAATATATATTATAATATTGAAAGGAACATAATGAAATTCAAGTTGGTAGTCTCGGTTTTGGGATCCAATGGGAAAATATCTGTGTATATGTGTTTTATGTGTTATGCTCTCACATTGTTTATTTTTCTGTGTTTTAGAATTCGTATGCAGGTAATTTCTATACGGGGTTAAAACCTACATTTCTTACCAGAATTATCCATAGTTTTCTTAGGAAGACTATATGTGGTTTTCTTAGGATCAATTTTAGATGTTTTAGAAGGATTTCTAAGTTTTTGGTGTTGAGAGTGTCTAGATTTTTTTTTCTCCTAAGGTTATACTACCTATGGAATTCCATTATGGCATTTTCAAACCCTTGTTTATATTCATATGATTCTTAAGAATCTAGTCCAGTTTGGGCTAGGAGAAAAAGTTCATGCTCCTGTTGAGTGAGGAAAACTGTTTCATCATCATTTATCCCCATCAGATTTATTTTATTATCATCTAAATCTTCAAAAATGTTCCCCTCATCATCTGTGTAATTTTTCTGAAAAGGAGGCCAAACCAACTAGGCTGGGCCCTTTTGTTCTCTTTTTTAAATTTGGGGAACATTCCTTCTAAATTTTTGGTTTCTATTTTGAGGATAATTTTGGTTCTCTCTTACTTGATTTTGGTCATTGATTTTTACTCTTTGCATCATCTGATTCACTACTCTCACTAGGTTATCAATTTTATGATCAAAAACAGAAGTAGAAGGCTCTTCTTTAATGATAACTCTATGTTTTGATTTCAGTTTGGCGTTCTTGGCTAAGATGTTAGCTTCAACTTTGATAACACTTTCTTTCATTTCTTCCAAATTTGTCGGGTCTCTTTCCCTAAGTTGATATTCCATGTCTACATCAAAACCATTAGGAAAATCAAATAAAGCTAGGCTAGGGGATGGCTTGATGTCTTGTGGAATGGTATTGTAAAAAGTATTAAATTGTTCACAGTATTCTTCCACACTTTCATTTGGTTTTCTTTTCAATATTTTATATTCATTTAGGATTTTAAGTGGATTTTTCTTGACCACCCATCTAGCTAAGAAAGTTTGATGGAAAGCATCAAGGTTTTCTATACTTCCTTCCGGTAAACTCCTAAGCCACTTTTGACATCACCTCCTAAAATTTGGGCAAACAATCTCATTTTAACATCGATTTCATCTACTTCTTGAAGGTCAAACGCATCATGCATCCTATTCACATGTTTTTGAGTAGTATAACCACTAGTTTTATCAAAGGTCACAATTTTAGATTGATAATCTCCAGGCATAGCATTTAGTTGGCCTAGTAAAACCAAAGGTTCATACCTACCTGCCATAGCTGGTTTGTACGATTGACTGGAAAATGACTTGAAGTAGGTGTAGTTATGATAACTACAGGGATAGTAGGAATAACAGTTTGAGATATCATAGGTGAGGAAGTTGAGACCATGGAATGAGTAGGACTTGGAGGTTGTAGATGAGCAGACTGGGAAGATTGACTAGATAAAGAGGTTGTTGTGACTGTTAAAGAAAAAAATTCAATATATTGTTGAATATAAGCTTATTCAATAGCTTGGTCCAAAATTGAGACTAGACCTTCAAATTTTTCAAATTACTATAGAGATTCAAAATCTACATCTATTTCAATAAGTTGGCTTTTGGGCATGTATGGTTGCAGTAGGGATTTATCAATGATAGTCTGATATAAAAAAGCCTCATATTTTGATCTAAACAAGCTATGTTGGAAAGGAAAATCAAAATCTATATCCTGTATAGTTTCAAATTTATCTTGAAGAGAACTAGACCTAGACAAAGGACTATTCTTAGGAAGAGAATTAAATCTATTCAAAGGACTATTACTACCTTGACTCTCAGTAAAACTTATCTTTCTCACCATTTTTTCTGGATCATCTACAAATTCAGCAGTGTCGGGATCAGGGTGAGCACTAGTGAAAATTCTTTTGGGAGCCGGGTCTATTAAAAATCATCACACAAATAAAAATCAAATCAATGACACACTGGAATATTTACAAAATAACAACCTCAGATCATGTATATCATAATGATATAACAATATGTTTAATGAAATATTGTTCGAAAACTAAGGAATAATAATGCTTTAGATTAAAAAGTATTCTTCCCAGGTATGGTCGCCACTATGTTGTCGTTCTATATTTTTAAGGTTGAGGGAGTAAACACATAGGATAACATCAAAACCACTTTGGAAGTTGGGATCTAGCCCTGCCAAATTTAGAGAGGGATCTCTTTGTTTAATTTAGATTTGTTTGTGTAAGTTTTAGGCTAGTTATGATTGTACTTGTTTGTTTTGTTTGAAAGGTTTGGCTGATTTGAGTGTTATAATTCCATTGGGCTATGGAGTATATAAACTAAACTAGAGTTTTGCATCCATTTTTAGAGGAGTTTTCACAGGGCAATCTAGATTTCACTAACTGGATCTTTTCAGAAATAAAATGAATTATGGAATACCAGAAGTGTAAGATTCAGTAGAAAACAAGGAGAAACTAAGAATTCCTTAATCTGACTTCAGTGGAAAACATTAAAATTATCAACAACCAAAATAGGGTGCTCTAAGTAACAAATCCTATTTATCACAGTTTATGTTGGAAAATTCAGATTTTTAGAATAACATAGAAAGGAAAAACAATGTTTAAACACATAGATAGAAGAGACACATCACCATTTAATACACCACATGAATCTTGTGAAAGGTCCTTGTATTATAGATGCTCCAATAATTGAAAATATACAATATGTAGAGGAAATTACATTTGGAAATCAACCTTTAATACTTCAAACAATAAAGTATTTATAATGAAAATTACAAAAATCACTGTCAAATCGACAATGTATTATTAGCCTAATTACAAACAAGATGAATAATTCTGGTAGACAAATAGGTGACGTAGGCAACTGAAAGGAAAGTTGGCCCTGTTTTGATGATTTCGATTGCTGAGTCGCTGCGATGTTGAACTGACCCTTGTGTTGGCTACTATGCTGACAATTGTTTTATTGTTCTTGAATTATCCTTCAATCCAGTAAATAAACCAATTCTTCCCATCTGCTTTCATATGGTATAGTCAATTTTGTTACCCAACGATAGATTTCATCTACCTCTGTGTATTTGGTAAAGGTTGGCTTGATAGTAAAAATGTGTTTTACTTCATTTTGTACATAGAAATCATTTGCCAAGGTTTCCAAAAATGCCTTTGCTATCATACTGCCCTTAAGCCCACTAATCTTGATGCTTCTTCTAGCCACTTCTTTCATCTTTAGGACATAGCTTCCAGACTGATCGATTTGTCATTTATAACATAAATACTGGGCAATCCCTTTTTGATTAGTGCTTCAATTCTATTTTTGAACTTGTTTACTTGCAGCTCCAAGGTTTCACACCTTTCTTCCAACTGATCAATGAGATTTCTCTTTGTCAAGACTTTCTTGACTTCCAGAATGGTGGCAATTCTATCACTCATCCCTACCTCTTCAAGATCATACTTGGACTTTGAGTTTAAGAACTTGATTATGTTAGAGGCTTTTGTGGGAATCTCTCCCAGCTTTTCTCTTCCCTTCACAATGGTTTCTGTAGCCTTTTCTACCAACTCTTTCTACTCAAATATGATTTGGATAGAAGGCAAAATTTCATTCACAAAGTCCAGTATGTTCATCTAGATGTTTTCCGTGGCTTGGGCCAAGGTCTAATCAATCAAAGTGTCTCTCTCTACCTTCTGCAACTTCTCCAATAGTCTTAGGGATTTCTGCATTTCAGTAAGCTGTGCTGCTTCTCCTTTGGCCTTTTGCACTTCTAAAGCCTTGAGTTGGCCCTGCAAAGTCTCAATCTCCTTGGGCTGGAGTGATATGTTCTCCAATGTCTTTGTTACTTGTTCATCACTCACAATTTGAGTGGAAGAAGTGGCTGCAATGGTTGTCCCTGTTGATGGAAGCTAAGAAATAGGTATGGAATCTAGGGGGGAAATGGCCATATTCAAACTATCTTCCTTCTCCTTTATCATTTTCTCCATATCTGCCTCCATCTTCCTATTCTTTATATTCTGTTCTATGATCAGTTTCATCATATATACTTTCTGTGCTTCACCTTCTTCAATATCCTTGGTCATTGGACCCTCTGTGCCTCACAACTTGAGCTGCTTTCTTAGGGCTGCAATGTCCAGGTACTTCTTTTTAATAATCTCCTCAACAACATTGACATCTTTAGGGTCATACCCTATCTTAATCACGAAGTCTTCCAAAGACTTGATCTTGTTATCTTTGGCTAAGGAGGACACTTTCTCCATTTTCATTTGTGATTGGACATTTGCAAAAGAAAATTGCAATCTAGAAAGTGACATAGCAGCGTTAGTCAAAGAGGAGGATATCATTTTACCTTTTTGCTTGTGAATCTTCATTTGATGAATGGGATGTATGTCCTTTGTGACAAATTCAAAAGTGGTGCTCTTGTAGTCTGCTGCTGATTTTGGTTGTGGAATCTGGGCCTCAAGAAAGGCCATCTACATTTTTCATGCTCTGTGTCAAATACTAGCAGAAACCTACTCTATGAGTTAGAGGTCATCTTCCAGAATTAGTTATAAGTGCTATTTTTTATAATTTCATTCCTGAGCTTTATCTCCCTATACCTTTCAAAAACTAACTTCTCTTTTTCTGTTTGGACATTTTGTGATTCTAGCTCAATTTCCTTGTGACCTTGTGAATATGAAGGTTCAGTAGGATATGTTGTGAATTTTCTAGTTGCAGGTGGTGAATCTATGATGATGATGGAAGTCTTCTCTTCAGTTTCTTTGTCCAATTCTACTCTAGGAGATAACTTTTCTCTCTTCCTATAGTTGTTTTCGAATTCTTTAGCTTCACTCCCAGTTGTCGATGATGACCCTTCCTCCCTGTCTTTTGCTTAAATTTTCCTTAGGAATGGGAGTCTGCAAACTAGAAGTAGAAACAAGATGTTCTTCAGCTTCCTGTAAGGTATTCTCTATCCACTCTAGCTGATTAGCATATTGCTTTATTTCTGGCCTTGAAGTATGAATGTAAGGAGTGTTTTTGTTTTCCACTTCGAGATTTGAAATAATGCCATAGGAGTCATAAGACCATGTAAATCTTAGACTGAACTTCATTTCTTTAAGCATTCTATCTGCCTCTTCACCTACTATCCTTGTGTTGCACACAAATGGGCCCACCTGTGTCTTTATTATGAACTATGACTTCTTCTTGGCCACTAAAAAGTGGATGCCATCTGAATTGAACATTTTTCTGATATACTCCAGGGAAAAAATCCTCATTGGGAGGTACTTGGGGAGTTTATAGGGTGAAAATTCACATCCATACACCCCTATTTCCATGTAATTTTTGTATAGATACCAATTCCTAGTCTTTTCCTGGTCTGTTAGGTGCAAAATTCTCTTGATTTCCTCACTGAAACTGGGCTACACTACACTGTTTAGAATGTTCATGGTTGGATGGACAAAGTCTTCAATAAACTGCTTATAAGTGAATTCTTGTTGTTCTCTCATGACCAATGAGGTCCAAAAAATTATTAGTTCTCGATCACCTGCATCATCCAGCTTCTGTAATGAAAAAATGAATTTATCTACCTGATAATAGATGAATATATAAACCAAAATTGAGGTGTAATTGAACACCTGTTCTGTAGGAAATTTTATGAACTGTTCATGGATACTATCAGCCAAGAATAGACTGAAATTGAACACCAATGAGGGCTTGTTATCTGTGGAAAGTATGGAAAGGAATCCTAAAATGGGCTCAACTACCAATTTATTATAATAATATCCTAAAATGTAGGAAATCATGGATATAATCTTCTTGGCCTGACTAGAGAAAATGGAATAAGGATATGGAGGATTCTTTTTAGGTAATTTGGCATTCTCTGGCAAGAAAATATCAATGATTCTGGCTCTTGTGGCAAAGTCTAGCTTTTGATAAAGTTCGGTGAGGGATTCTCCGGAGAAAGGAGCAACATTTTCCATAGTGGGGGCCAACATCATTTGGTCAATGGATTGGGCTATAATTGTGAAAAGAATGCCACCTGTAGGGGCAGTGCTGGCTCTTTGGGCAGGGACATAGCATGCTTGACATCTTCTGGTAAATTTTGGGGCTTGGAATGTCAAGGGGAAAATATAATGGGTGCGGTTGGACTCCCAAAGCCCGATTTCATGGGTTTTGTCTGTGTGTTTATCTTCTAGCCAATAATACAACTCAAGAAAATCATAGTCACATTGGGCTTCATTTATCCTGTAATCCATATCAACTAAAGGTATATGATCTAAATCTACAGAAGGGGGAATTAAAGGATTAATAGGCCTCTCTTGAGTCTTAGTATTTGGAGGAATGACTACAAAAATATGAGAATAGGATGAATTTGCAAAGGATCTTACCGAGTATAGTTGAATAATCGAACTATCAGGTGAAAAGGAAGAGGAAATATCAGTTTTTGTTGTGATCTGGTCGCAGAAAAGCTCTGAAAGTGATCGCTGTGGAAAATTACAGATAATAGATGACACATAGTAAAATTCTAGAAAGCGACAGGATGACAAATAAAGAAAATAAAGAGATGGGTTGATCAAGTTTAAAAGGCACAGTGAATCGCCCCGTTGAAATGGCATGAGACCGTTAGGCTTAAATGATTAGCCGGGATAATCCACATTTAATGGAGAATGGTCATTTTGGTTGGGAAAACATTTAATTGGGTTACCATTTATGAAATGTGGAAAATGGAGAGTGGTGGAGGAAACATGGTGGGATGCAGTAGAGTGGATGAGGGAAATGTGGTTTTTGGAGGGGGTAGCAGGTGGTTTATGGTTTTGGTGAGGGAGGGTACGAAATCACAAGAGGGAAACACGTAAGGGATGGGGCCCGACAGGAGAAACCATTTTTTGGACCCCCCCAGTTGTAGGATGATGCGGGGGGGGAGGATGAAAATGGATGAGGTCCGTTGATCAAGTGTGGGATCAAATCTCGAGGTCTTCAATGTGTTGTACTTTAACCTCAATACAAAAAAAAAAATGTTTGCTGGCGCCTTTTAATTCTTTCTTTCCTAACTTAGGATAAAAGGAATATAAATCATATGAAAAAATTTATTCATGGCACACATATTTCCCTCTTTAACCTATGATCAAACTTTGGATAAAAATGATATAGGTGAATATTTACAAATGATGTTATCTACCTACCCTTAGCTAAACTAGAATTTTTTATTTTTCACTCTATGGTGCACTTAGACTAGCAAGCCCATTTTATTTTCTTTTATACAGAACAAAAAACTACCTAACCTATCCCTTATTTCTTCTATCAATCCAGATTAAACAACTGGATCAATGTAACTTTACACCTGACTAATGATTTACCCAGATTAAACTGTTGGGTAAATATTTATTCCCTATCTTAATTTACATAAATTTTAAAGGAGTTTAATCATGATTACACTGTACGATTAAACTAAAAAGTATTGATTGTGGCATTTTGAGGAAGATGCACACAACCTTTTATTTTCAATAATGTAGCAAAACTATCTATGAGTAGTGGCATTTATACTTGAAAGACTTTCAATATTATTCCTTTTTGACTTTTCTTTCTTTTGGAGGGGTTCAATCTTTTCTTCTTTTTCAATATTTTTTGTTTTCCTTATTTATACCCTCTTTTCATTTATTAATTCTTTTTTCTTTTATTTGGAATTCATTGGAAGATTAATAAGTATTTACAAAATAAGATTCTTGAGATACAATACTCAATTACCTTGAGATCTTATAAATTATAGGACCCTAAATGTACATATCATCTTTATGAATGACTATCTTATTGTAAAAATCCATCCATCATGGAGATTTGATCTGCACTAAATACTCCTTGTAGAATGCTATCCATTTTTGGAAGAGGGTAATTGTCCTTTCAGGATTCCCTACTGAGATTTCTAAAGTCCACACATAGCCTAATCTCTTCGCTTTTCTTTTCGACATGCACCAAATTAGCCACCCAGGTAGAGTAGCATAAGGGAACTATTATTTTTGCATCTAAGAGTTTTTTAATTTCCTTCTCAATAGAGGTAAGCAAAGGGGGATTAATTTGTTTGATATTTTTCTTAAAGGGCTTGAATCCCACCTTTAAAGGGATGTGATGCTCTATAATACTCTGGTCATAAGCTTTCAAGTCATTATACGACCAAGAAAAAACATCGGCATACTTTGAGAGGATTTGGACGTATTGATCCTTTGTATGTTGTGAAAGAGACCTCGACAAATTAATTAACTTCTTTTCAGATGTAGTAGAAATGTCAACCACCTCCACCTCAACATTAGGAGGTTTAAGGGCTAGAGTGGCCACAACATCATTAAGATCAAAAATATTTTCAAGGGGAATCAATCCTCTAGGAATGTGATTATTTTTTAGTTGAATGACGTCATGTTTGCCAATTATTGGATTAAAAGGAGGGACATTGGTTTGCGCCAAGTCAACATCCTTTCCTTCATCAATAAGCTAGTCTAATTATTATCCAATCAACTAGATGAATCTATTAATCTCCTGCTCATCTTCAAATACCTGCCAATGCTTGAAGTTGTCAGGTATTAAAGGTCTATAGAGAACCTCTATTTCAAACTTAATTTTAAGTCTAGTGGGAGGGGAAAAAGTAGTTGCTATAATAGCCGAAGCATCAGATAACTAATTTTGTTCATGAGGAACAATTGTGAAATTAATGGTTTTGAAAAAATTATCAACCAAGTCCCAAACTAGGTTTCTATAAGCACACAAATGTGTATGTTTAGCTTGGCACTTGTTTGTTACTTGTCTGGTCACCAGCTCAGAGTCGCCATATACTAATAAATTTTTTATGTTTAGTTTGCACATAGTTTCTAACCTGAGGAGGAGTGGTTGATACTTGGCGATATTATTTATCGCTTCAAAGTTTAGCTTAAAGGAAAATGAAGAGCTTTTCTGAGAAGGAGGGATTAAGACAATGGCAGCTCTAGATCCAACTTTGGAGGAATTTCCATCGAATTACATTTTCCATACTGCGGTAGTATATAAAATGAAAGTAAGGAGACTATATTTTTTGGGAAGAGACATATTTTCCTTATCTAAAATAGAAAATACCAAATTTCCCATATTTTCTTCAACAGTATAAACTAGAGAATTTTTGGGGTTTTGGACGGAGCTAACGGTGTAAGTTAGTCTGGATTCTCTATAAATATGATGAGTACCTCCCCCAAACATGGGGATAGTAGCATATGAAAGATCTTGGAGTGATCTACCAAGCTTGGTACCCCAGCTCCTTGAGAGAAGCATCCCGTAGTTAGGAGGAACATCGACCACAACTATATCTATAACAAGACTTTTAACCGGAACCTAAGCCAAAACGACTACTAAGTCTTTAATAAACCCTAAATATTTGACTCTATGAGAATCGAAAGAGTACAAATCATGGTATTCTCAGGTTATACTCAATTTGAGCTTGTCCATGATCTCTTTAGGGATGAGATTATGAGATGCTCTAGAGTCGAGCATACAGTTGTGGAGATTCCAAACATGAATATTCAAGTTGATATAGAATGGAGGAACATTATTGCCACTTTTGGGTATAATAGGTCCTAAGGATATCATAGGAGCACTATCTTGTATGTTTATAATGTTTGTGAATCCAATTTCCTAAGGAGACTATTGAGACCCTTTTAGAAAGGAATTGATCTCTTGCTTATACTTTGGGAGTTTCATGACTTCTGTTAGTGTCATATTAATTTAGAGTTTATTCAACTCGTTTTGCAATATAAATTTTTTTGGTGGGGAAGATTCTAATTTGACAAGATTAGGATGGATTGGTGCAGGTTTTTCAACAACCTATTAATCTTTAATGGGGGATTCCTGAGGGGGCTCTCAGTTCTTCCTAGGCCTCAAATTATACTTTTTCTGAAACTGGGCCTCTAACTGCTCTGCGAATATCTATAGCTAGGGGTCCCAGAACTCCTATTCCAATATTCAGAGGAAACCAAAGAAGCCATATCAAAATAATTTATAGAGTCAACATTTGGAAAGTCGCCTTCATCGTGGCTTCTAAGATGACTAGTGACATCATCATCATATTCATCTATTAGGTTAGTATTATTTATCAAGGGAGGTTGAAGGGGTGGTTCATCAACTCTTTACCATCATTGCAGGATTTTTTGTTGCTAAGGACGATTAAAAGGGGGAGGATTCCTAAGAAGTAAATTCAAGTTATTATTACGAGGATTAGGGGGATGAGGGGGAGTTGGTCTATTTCCTAGTTTTAAATGTTTTATTTTTTTCATTCAGGACTTGGTAAGTTTGGACATCTCCTCAATCTTCTGCTCTTGTGAAGAAGAGGAAGAAGGAATTTGATGAGAAGTATCAACAACCATTTTCTTCCGATTGGACTTAATGTCATGAGGGACCCTCTTTCCTATAGCAATGAGGTTTCCCTTGTAGGAAGAAGCCTTCACTTGTGCATCAGCTAACGTTGCGAGTTCTCTTTCTCGTAGGGCATAGGAAAGGTCATTGTCAAGGCATGAAGTGTATGCCACGACAACTGCGTTGTCAGAAGGCTGAACTATAGGAGGTAAATTATTATAGAATTTGGTAAACCTTTTATTAAAGTCACTAACCGATTCATTAGGGTTTAGCTTAAGAGAAGAGAATTCAGCAAGCCAAAGTTGATTTCTTTTCTTCACATCATATTGTTGAGTAAAAAACTGGATAACTATATCCATAGTATTGATGGTGTTGGAGGAAAAATATATGAACCAATTTCGTGGTTCTCCTTAGAGGCTCTGTGCAAATAATCTCATATATATATCATAACATTTAGCCTCTAAACTTTCATAGTAATCTTGAAACTTAATTACGTGCTTCTCGACAGTTCGATCTCCTTCATTATCGAATTGAGGAAGGTTTTTATCGTATTTAGGAGGAAAATCGTGTAAGGGCTTATACATATTAATGGGGCAGTACCGGGAATTCACCTAGGCATTCATGGGTGAAGGGGTCATAGGTAAAGGTGGTGAGGGAGGAGAGGGAGGTGACGAAGAGGAAGATTTATAGGGAGATGTGGATGGATTATTTGGGGGAGTAGAGGGATAAAGGAAGGATTTACCCCTCAGGGAGACAAGAGGATGATGATAGCTGAGCTTGAGAATTAAGACAAAGTGGACTAGAAGACGTGACTACCTAAGGGGTAGGCGATGAAGGGTGGTTATGTCTAAAGCTCTCAAACTGCCTTCTCCTATTTTCTATAGTTGCAAGCACTTATGGGTTTTCTAAAGGATAATAATTAATATCTGAGGTGGATATGGTTAGCCTTCGAGGGGTATCCATATTTTAAGGGGTGACTACATGAAATAAGAGAAAAATAAAGAATTTCTACAGATACAAAACTGTTATAAGTAGATGGAAATTAAATCGATATAAAGAGAATAGGACAATATGAAGTTACAGAGTACCTTAGCAGCAACGGACGTGAAATTCCATAGCAAGCTTCAGGCTTTGAAAGGTTGTCGGCATTCGGGGGTGTTAGGGTTTGGCTGAGCATGTTCGTCTTCCTATACTAAAACTTCCCAATTCTAGCATAACTCATGTGTTCGGGAAGCCTGTAATGACAGTTCATATAAACCATTATGGACGTTGCATTGATCAACCAAACCAAATAGAATATGTGGTTGAACAGGGTTAGAATTAGTCTTCCAAAAATTAAACTAACAACTCCCTAGAAATTACGCAAAAAGAATGTTGGTGCATAGATTGTTCCCACATATAAAAAATTAAATACATATTCATTGAGGACTATATAGCTCTCCCAATATAGGTGTAACTGTCGGTCCACAGCACACCATCGAGGGTAACCTTGTAATATAATTTTTAGATTTTCAATAGGCAAATAGAATAAGACCAGGTGTGACTATTTTCGTTGTACTAAATAGTGGTGTCATTCACAGGAGGAAGGAAAAAATTTGATGATATACAATTCCGAACTCAGATTCCCAGCGAGCAAGACAAAAATAAGAAGATATGATATAATAAAAAGTGAATATAAGGAAGGTGGAAATATTAAGGAAAAGTAAATAAAGACATCAATTTTAGAACAAAACTACACTAAGGTTAGATAAAAACATGTGCAGAATGTGCATGCATATTCATTCCACTGTATGATGAAAAATAGTTAATAGTATATATCATGACTAAGATTAATGCAAGAGCAAAATGTAAGGATTTTAGAGAAAAAATGTACACTTTTCTGATGGAACAAATCTATCAACATAGTAACATGACACCTAAAGTTGTAATTACTACATAACATGAATTATATGAACGAAAGATAAGTCTTCGATCGTGAATAACTCAAGATGACTCATTCAGTAATTGTGCTGATAATATCGATATCAGAACAAAAAATAAAGAATTTAATGTCTAAACGAGATCAAGCCTCAGATTTAATTTATTGCAATAGAAATTTCAAATAACAGACAAAACAAAATAAACAAACAAGAATCGCCAGGACCAGTCTTCAAAATTAGTAACAAATGTTGTGTGTCATGTACAATCAGTTTTAGTATCAGCAAAGATTTTTCCATATTGTCAACAACTGCCCATAACGGGAAACATGGTTTTTAAATAATATGTTTTCAGATAACTGTTTCATAATTACTTTCGACAATAAAAATAAAAATAAAATAAGTAAAGTAAATGGAACATGATAAAGAAATGATTAAACTTGGTTTTGCCTTTGTGGCTTAGATGAATTGGAATTTTTGGTCAGCCCTGATAAGGATAGCATATGATCCAAATGTGTATTTGCAATTGGTGATTGAGTTGTACTGAGGGGAATCTCATTCCAATCCTCCGATTGATCTGTGACCAATTGCGTCGATGGGACTGAGTCAGCTACTTGAGATGAAGAGGCGAGTTGCTAAAATGTCACGTTGCACCTAAAATAACTTACCACTTTGATTAGTTTTTCCCAATTAGTCGGAGACATCGAGGGCACATTCTTGTACTTGGTAATCACCATGACCAATTGATATCTATTGGCTTGTATGGGCCTGACTAAGGTTCAAAGGTGATTTAGCCAAAACAATCTCGGTATTACTAGCCCTTTCGGAAACAGTCCATGGAGCGTGGACTGAGGTCTCACTTGAAGTAGTATGGGAGGGTACTAGAACCAGGTTTCCACACCGTGGAGATGTCTGATGAGCTCTAGTGGTTTGTGGTTTAACCCTGTGCGCACATCGCTACGCGTGTTTATTAGTCCCTCGCAACCTTTGATGCTACCTTCGTGCAGCGCTACTCGGGGCGTCATTTGTATTATTATCCATGTTTCTTACTATTAACCTGTTTCTCTCTGATTACTTAACTTATCTATGTAAGTCTAGTGATATTTAGTAGTATATTCAACATTCATATAAGTGCCTGCGATCAACAAAACAAAATAAATGCATAGAACGTATTAGAAAAGCAGATACACAGAAATTGGAATCAACTTCTCTTTATTATTATTTGTTCAAGTTTACAGACCCGACACCACCCTATGCACTCAACTACAGGGGTCTACGCACTCAGCTGCAGACTGTACTGGGCCTCTGCGCACTCAACTGCAGAGCCTCTTCCTACTACTACAACCCAAAGCACTTAGACTCTTACTCTATGTTCGAACCATTCGTATTCATCTCTAATTCACTATATTTACAACTTAGAGCCTCGCTCTATTTGTAAAATCCCATGATTTATGGACCATGGGTAGGCCGACATTACATTACAGTACATTACAAAACTTAGGGTGGACAACCCTATGACTCAACCTATATTTCATGCTCCGCGCCCGTAATTCGCAGTCTTACAATACATTTGACCAAAACTTGGGCTTTGAGCCCCAAAACATGATGTGGGAGGATCCCATGCCCAACAAGACCCCAACACAAACATTGGCATGGCGATATTGGCGTGGAGTCCCTCCAACTGGTCCCGTGCTACTTGGAGGTCTGCAACGCACTGTTCTATGGTTTGTTGGACCTGTTGCATGCGCTCTTCTGATGCTTCTTTGTGAGGATCAAATCCTTGCCTTAGCGCGTAGAGCCCCTGTGTTATGAAACCAGCTCAAGAAAAGATAGAAAAGATAGATCAACGCCTTATAATTCAGCCTCTTCGAGGGGGCAACCTCCTTTACATTACATAAATGAACAATTCTTGGATG